>JAGDQP010020391.1:0-33355 GCA_022664845.1 Lepisma saccharinum | reverse complement strand
GATGTGTGAACTTTTTTAACCGACTCTCTTCTTCCCCGTCTCTCCTACTCTTTCTGTTTTCAAAAGCAAACGTATTGTAACAAGGTCTGGGAAAACTATGGACTTCCGGTGTTCAGTGGTAGTTTCTCAGTGTATGTGTCTGTTATCTCAAGGGGTCTAGAACATTCATCATTTGCGGAAAGAGGTCCATCCAGCAACCGACAACCACTTTCAGCCAGTTTAACCGTAAAGTTCAGAAGTATTCTTTGCTGATAATGGCAAGGATTCTAACATTGAAGTCGGGTAAGTAAATACATACCATGCTATCTTTGAACAAAATGAATAAGTTGGTAACAACTCTATCTGTCTCTTTTCATACAAATACATATACTCTACAAACATCATACAGAGAGACTATAGCAACTTTAAATCATTAATTCAACAAATGAAAATCATTTCAGCCATGAATATTTCACCTAGATGGCCTCAGGAAAGGTAAGCCAGTACTGATTTGTTAATCCATGTTGTATGAACAGAGTGTACACTGTAATTACGAGATGCAAAATACCTGAATCGTTGCAACAAGCGTTCCTATAGATTTGTCAGTTTGCTCCTTATATTAGCAGTAAATGGGCTTTCAATCACTCTTTTTCGGCTACAATCAGTCCATTTTAGCTTTCGTTTCATGTAAAGCACTGGAAATATATGATCTACCTACTTCAAATACTGCTTATCTTCTTATCCAAGTAGTCTTTCTACCAAAACTTGTATACATACTCACGAAATTACAATTCAAATACTACATTCTGCTTAAAAATCATATTCAAGGTATTTCAAATGTCAGTTTTCAATCTATATATTATTCTTCATGTCTTTCAAAGTAGTTAGTTTTATGTAAAACCGTCCTTTTCTCCTTCAAATACATGTTCAAACTACTTCAAATGACACTTTTCTAGCTATATATTGAATACAAGGTGCGTATTCCCGGTAACAACCAGTAAAAAATACACAACTTTGATCTAACAAGCTTGATTTATCAGTTAACATGCAGTTGTCCGACTATATTTACTAAAAATAATGTCTAAATTCCATTCTCAACAGTTCCTTCCCGAGGAAATCTAAGCAAACAGTCTCTTACTACCATAACTTCCATGCGAAATTCCCTCTTTTTCTTCTTAAATAACTAGAAAATACTAGTTTTCTGGTTAAAATCATATTCTAATGTCTCTTTTATACTACATATCACCAAATACGGGTCTTGATGCATGGAATTTGATATCAATTACTTCTTTTCGTATTTCATAATAGTTCTTTCTACTTCAAATGACACTCTTCTAGTTATATATTGACTCCATGTGGTTGCAGGAAGTCCTTTCCCGATAACAAACACCAAAAATACTTACAACTTTCATCTGACAAGCTTGCTTTAGAGGCTGTGAAATCTCATTTTGTCACTTTCTATACTATAGATATTTTTCCTGTTAAATAAGTTCCTTGTTAGGGGTAGATTATTCCCAAATTGATCCTTTCCACGATAAAATTTTTATAAAATAAAATTCAAGGTTTAATTTCTACTTCAATTACGTGTTAAAATGTTACTTTCCTGTGATCTATAGTCAAATACAGGTCTTGGAAGTACGAGTTTCATGCCAAATCACTCTGTTTCCGATTTCCATGGTATTCTTTTATGCTAAAAACCCAAGTTGAATACTTCTTTTGCACATCTGAGCCATTTGTATCCTCTTGTGAGATATCCCGTTCGTCTACACAAATAGAGTCGCAACGCGTCTTTTACAGTTTTCGTATGGCATCTGAAGCAAGAAACACCCGATATTAAACTAGATTCCCTTTCAAAATGTCGTCCGAATGCATTTATCCATGTTCTCTATGTCTTATTTAGTCATCTGAAGCAACAAACACCCAATATTAAGATAAATTTTACTTAAAACAGCGTCGGAAACCGTCTCACAGTTTTTGCATGCCATTCCAGGCAATATATATAACAGATATTACAAGTTAAAATAGCTCTGTACATATAGAGTACACTTTCATTGCGTCTTTTGAGCGCAGATTATTCACGTTTTTGTTCTGTTACGATATAGCATCTCTTTCGTGTACTCAAATAGGACTTAGAAGACATGCCGACTCTTGAATTACCTATTGCTTGCATCACAGAAGCATGATATTAGGCTAGGTTTTGCTTGCAGTGGTTCAGATCATATTGTTCTACATGTAAATTACATATATTTCAACTTATCATAACTTAATATATTGTTTGAAATGTTGTCCGTTATGTATAGATACATATATTCATATATCTAAATCTAGTTATAGACTATCGCTAGATAAATCATGCCGGTAGATAGATATGTTTACATATATATTTACTCTGAGAAAAAAAATCTTTCATATCTCGTATGAATCTTCGCCGTTTTCTCGTGTTTAAATATTCAACAAAATATTGCGTGAAAAGCAAGCATTTTCTTAACTCATCTTGTAGGATCTTTCTTCGAAGCACAAGGTTTCCTCATATTTTGATATCCAGACAAACACAGCGAGAAGGAAGATAGCTGGCACGAGCCAAAATATTAAGAAATGACTGGGTCTTACGTAGTAACAATTAAGACGTCTCGTCAAAGACACCACTCGCTCCGCCACAATTCTAAGATTGCAGACTTCCAGGCACCCAAACACTTCCTATTTCCGACAGCTGTGGAACACCCCTCTCTTAACGAGTGAAAAGGTAACTTTTTAATAACGTAGCAGGGCAGAAGTGATCTCCTTAATGTGGGAAAATGCCAAAATCCAAATTTAATGACGCCAGATGGCGGGTGGAGAGGTTAATTACTCTTACATATCTACATACTACTACTACGTTTTGATTAATTAGAGAATTTTTGATTGGAGGGAAGGGGAAGAAGAAAACAGATGGTTAATTTTTCTTTAAGCTTCGAAAGAAAGAAGAGAAGGAGTGAGGAAACATTTCTCCATGATATATTCTGTTCATTTAGCTTCTCTTCAGATAAACTCTACATGACTAACGCAAAGGAAGCACTTGACTTCATGGTCTTTACAGCAGCTTTCGGAAAAGGTTGCGAGTTCGGGTCTTATTGCCAGTCATTTTGATTCAGGTTTTCTGCATATCTATCGTATATTTTGCTACATTTCTTATCGAATTCATTCTAATGTAATCTAATTCACCCAATATTAAATCTAATGAGTGGACACTATAGGGTGAATATAAAGTAATTGGACATTTATCTGAAGATTGTAATTATCATATTAAAATACAGGTAATTATTAAATCTTAGAAAACAATGAAAAATATATGGTTCAATCAGCTAATATATACATCAAATGCCTGAAAACTTGTTAACAGTTTGATCATTGAGTATTTAACATATTGATACTATTGACCATTTAATAGAATATACACTGTATGGGGGAAAAAGTTATACGATATTGATCATTAATTATTTATCATACTATTATCGTCGGCCTTTGTATAAAACGTAATTATTAATTTCATTGAAGGTACTCATTCAATGTACGCGACAAGCGATGACAGAGAGCCAAATTAAGAAAATCGGTTAACGCATGCAATGCACCTAGGAATAAAAACCTGCCTTAGAAAATTCCGATTATTCTACTATTATGAAATAAAATTGGTCCAATTTGAAGTTTAATGTATAAAATCAGTGAAAATTGTTCGATTATTGTATTCAGACATGTAGTTATTGTAATATTGGAGGGGGCAGAAATGGAGAAGGCTAAGCATGCAGTTAAACAAAAAAGGCCCTCCAGTTTTGTGTAATTATTGCAATATTTTGCTACTTACGATGAACTGCGAAGAATTTCAATACTCTACTACCCAGACGCAATATGTGGCGAACTCATGAGTTTAGCATCCGAAAGTGAGAGACGTAGGGATTCACATTAATCACGACATATGACGTGGGCAACAAGTTAATTCGTATTAATCTAGCACTCCGAAATGAGATGCGAGACGAATTCATCAATCAAGCACACCGCATTCAACCATAGGATTCACACTAATCGAGGCCCCTGCATTGAGATGATAGAAGAACCACCTAATTCGAAATGAGACGCGCAGCGGTTCTCCGATATTACGCATACCAAAGCGAAACAAAACAAAAGGATCCTGCAGTGAACCACCAAACATCCATGGGGACTTTACCTCAGGATGACAAGATCTACAATATAACACGATTTCAAGCAATTCTAAGGAAATCCAAGAATATCGTTATATTCGAGTGTTTTAAAAAATAGTATGGTAGTGGCCAGACGGTTAGTGATTGGTGGTTATGCCCATGGAGACTTTTTCTCAGGATCACAAGATCTACAACATATCATGGTTTCAGCAAATTCCAGCGAAATCTAAAAATATCGTTATCTTCGAGTGTTTTCAAAAACTAGTCCCACAGTGGCCAAACGGTCCGTGATTGTGCTCACGGAAACATTTTCTCAGCATGGCAAGATCTAAAACATATCACGGTTTCAGGCGATTCCAGTGAAATCCAAGAATATAGTTACCTTCGAGTGTTTTCAAATAGTTGTCGCATAGTGGCCAAACGGTCAGTGAGTGATAGTTTTGCCCATGAAGAGTTTTTATGAGGATGACAAAGTCTACAACATATCACGGTTTCAGACAATTCCACCAAAATCCAAGCAAATCGTTGTCCTCGAGTGTTTTCAAGAAAGTGGCCTCGCAGTGGCCAAACGGTCAGTTATTGATGTCTGTGTGCATGTAGACTTTTTCTCAGGATGACAAAATCAACATATCACCGATTCCGGTAATTACACCACAATCCAAGAATATCGTTATCTTTGAGTGTTTTCGAAAATGTGGCTTCGTAGTGGCCAACGATCAGTGTTTGGAGGTAGTGCCCAAGGAGACTTTTTCTCAGGATGACAAGATCTATAACATATCACGGCTTCAACCAATACCACTAGAATCCAAGAATATCGTTATGAACGAGTTATTTTAAGAAATGTGGCGTGAAAATGGCCAAATGGTCAGTGACTGGTGGTTGTGCCTACGGATACTTTTTCTCAAGATGACAAGATTTTAAACCTACTAACAGATTTTAAACAGTCTCAGGCACTTACACCAAAGTTAAAAAATATCTCTATCTTTGGATCTTTTCAAAAAGTGACCTCTTAGTGGCCAAACGGTCCGGCATTCGTGGCATTACAAGATATAAAACATATCACGGTTTCAGGCAATTCCACCGAAATCCAAGAATATCGTTATCCTCGAATGTTTTCAGAAATGTGGCCACGCAATAGCCAAAGGGTCCGTCATTTGTTGTTTTGCCCATGGAGACATTTTCTCAGCAGGACAAAATCTACACTATATCACGGTTGCAGCCAATTTCACCGAAATCCAAGAGTATCATATCCTCGAGTTATTTTCAGAAACGTGACCTCGAAATGGCCAAATGGTTGTTCCTATGGAGACTTTTTCTCAGGATGGCAAGGTCTAAAACCTATCACAGTCTCAGGCACATACACCAAAATCTAAGCATATGGTTATACTCTAGTTTTTTTCAAGAAAGTGAACTCGTAGTGACCGAACGATCAAAGATTGGTGGTTGTGCCCATGGAGGCTTTGTACCCGGATAACAAGATCAACAACATATCACAGTTTCGTGCAATTCCACCGAAATCAAGGAATATCGCTATTCTTAGAATTTTCAAGGAAGTTGCTTTGTAGTGCCCATGCGTCAGTGATTGGTGGTTGTGCCCATGCACACTTTCTCTCAGGATGACAAGATCTACAACATATCACGGTTTCAGACAATTCCATCAAAATCCAGGAATATCGTTATCCTAGAGTGTTTTCAAGAAAGTGGTTTCGCACTGGCCAAACGTTCAGTGATTGGTGGCTGTGCCCATAGAGACTATTTCTCAGGATGACAAAATCTACAACATATCACGGATTCTGGCAATTCCACGGAAACCCAAGAATATCTTAATCGTTGAGTTTTCAAAAATGTGGCCTCGTAGTGGCCAACGGTCAGTGGTTGGTGGTTGTGTTTACGAGACTTTTTCTCAGGATGACAAGATTTATAAAATATCACGGCTTCAACCAATACCACCGAAATCCAAGAATATTTTTATGCTCGAGTTATTTTCAGAAATGTGAACACGAAATGGCCAAATAGTCACACAGGTGGTTGTGTCTACGCAGATTGTTTCTCAGGATGACAAGATAAAAAACCTTTCACAGTCTCAGGCACTTGCACCAAAATTAAAAATTATCGCGATCTTCGAGTGTTTTAAAAACGTGACCACGTAGTTGCCAAACGGTCCGTCATTGGTGGTAGTGCCCATGGAGAACATTTCTCAGCATGACAAGATCTACAACATATCACGGTTTCAAGTAATTACACTGAAAACCAAGAGTATCATTTTCCTCGAGTGTTTTCAAAAAATGTTGCCTCGTAGTGGCCAAACGGTCAGTGATTGGTGGTTGTGCCCATGCACACTTTCTCTCAGGAGGACAAGATCTACAACATATCACGGTTTCAGCCAATTCCACCAAAATCCAAAAGTATCTTATCCTCGAGTGTTTTCAAGAAAGTTGCTCCGTAGTGGACAAAGGGCCATTGTTTGAAGGCTGTGCCCATGGAGACTCTTTCTCAGGATGACAAAATCTACAACATAGCACGGTTTCAAGTAATTACACTAAAAAACCAAGAGTATCGTTTTCCTCGAGTGTTTTCAGAAATGTGACCACGCAATAGCCAAAGGGTCAGTGATTGGTGGTTTTGTCCTTGGAGACATTTTTCAGCAGGACAAGATCTACAACATATCACGGTTTCAGCCAATTCCACCAAAATCCAAGAATATCGTTATCCTCGAGTGTTTTCAAGAAATTGAACTCGCAGTGGCCAAATGGTTAGTGATTGGTGGTTGTGTCTACGAAGATTATTTCTCAGGATGACAAGATTCAAAACCTATCACAATCTCAGGCACTTGCACCTAAATTAAAAAATACCGCGATCTTCGAGTGTTTTAAAACCGTGACCACGTACACTGCAAAAAATAGCTGTGTTAATTCAACACAATGCGGTGTCCCAGCGTGACTACCACGTTTGTGTGTTAAATCAACACAACACACGGTGTTGATTTCGGTACTGTGAAAAAAGAAAGGACGGCTATAATGAGATTTCAACATGGGTTGCTTAGTTAGAAGTCGAGCGTCTTACCGACTTCGCTAAATGGTCAGACAGAAAAGGTACTAGATGCAAACGATATTTAGTGAACAACATTTGAATTAAACTACTACACTATAGATTCAAACAGTGTATTGGATCAGATATATGTTGCTGTACCCCCAAGAGAAACTAAGTTACTTGCACGAATTATCCCATGGTTTAATCACATCCTATTTGTCAATAGAGAACCAGAATTCCCATTCATTGAGAATGTTCTATTTCTATGAAAGCAAGCAAGATGGCAACAGCCAAACACTTGAGCAGCATTACTGCTTTCTTGTCATAACAACACGTCAAATGCTGGGCTTGCTTTCATAGAAATGGAACATATTCTCAATAAATGGGCATTGCCATCCCTAACTGATCAATGAAAAAGTGATTAAATCAGGGCATAAGTCGTGGGAGTATCTTTGCTTGTGTTTGGGGTTCAGGAACATTTTTTTATCCTCTATATTGTTTCAATCTAGCGCTCTTTCCATCTGACAATTTAGCGAAGTCGGTAAGACGCTGGACTTCTAACTGAGCAAACCATGTTCAAATCTAGCTGCAGCCGTATCTTTTATTTTCTCCCAGTACCAAAATCAACACCGTGTGTTGTGTTGATTTAACACACAAAAGTGGTAGTCACGCTGGGACACCGCATTGTGTTGAATTAACACATCTATTTTTTACTGTGTAGTGGCCAAGCGGTCAGTGATTGATGGCTGTGCCCATGGAGAACATTTCTCAGCATGACAAGATCTACAACATATCACGGTTTCAGGCAATTCTACCAAAATTCAAAAAATATCGTTATGCGCAAGGGTTTTTAAGAAAGTGGACCCGTAGTGGCCAAACGGTCAGTGATTGGTGGTTGTGTCCATGAAGACTTTTTAACAGGATGACAAGATCTACAACATATCAAGAAAGGCGCTTCGTAGAAAGGCCAAACGTAGTATTAATAACGTAGTAATTTATGGTTGTGCCCATTGAGACATTTTCTTAGCAGGACAAGATCTACAACATATCACGATTTCAGACAATTCCCCCAAAATCCAAGAATATCGTTATTCTCGAATGTTTTAAAGAAAGTGGCCTCGTAATGGCCAAACGGTCAGTGATTGGTGGTTGTGCCCATGAAGACTTTTTTATCAGAATGGAAAGATCTACAACATATCCCAACGGAGAAAACAGGGTCGGCCCTCCGCTGGACCGACGCCGATTATGGTGGGGCCGACAACCTTTAAAGGCAGCAAAAACCTTCCAGAAAAACGCTCATTTTGGCCGGCGTCGACCCGACCTTTTCCTGCCGGTCACCAGGGGTTTGCCGCCGTTGGCACAATTAAGACTGCCCGCATATGGCTATAAGAAACGTGTTTAGTTGGTCCAAACAAAGCATGAATGCTGTTTATTGGTATACACGCAGTTAGTTTCATTTTATCGGTTCCTCTCATTATGATTTACGGTGTTAATTTTCCAACAGTAAATAATCCCAATGGCTGCTCTGAGGATTCGAACACAAGAATGTTCTGCGCTTCTTGTTGGTAGCTCGTCGTCTTATCCACTCATGCATGGATTCACGTTGTGAGATTGCTTCTCTTTTGCGATATCTGTATTAACAGGCAGTCTAGAATGGAGTTGCTATGCGTTGTTCACCGTCATTTACAAACAAAAATAAAGAATACTTTCCATTTTTCTTTCTTATGTGCAGTTTTTCTTCTTTAAAACCTTGATCATCGCTGCGCTATTAAATTTGTAGTTCTCAAAGTGTAATATGTCGCCGTAGAAAACACACATAAAGTGAAGTCTAAGTCATAGATTAACGCCTTATTAACGAAATTAAATGTCGTTGAAATATAGTTTAAAATTCAATGTTTTCAACATGCAAACGAGAAAATGAAAAATGTAGTTAATTTCATTGTATTTGCTTGCTTTGTAGTTTTTTATATTTTCACTACATATTTCTGTAAAACGACGAATGAAATTAATAGATAAATATGTTTAAATGCAATAAGCATATTCTAATATTAGAGAGTTACAGCCCTCGACCAGAATTCGGCCAATACAAATGCTGCCGCCCACATTTCAACCGTCGGTGTAGAGTCGGGTTCAAAACAAGTTCCGAGTGAAGCTCGATGATCCTAACTGATATTTGCAATTATTTTTTAATCTCAATAATGAAGATATTAATGACTCTTATAGATGTATAGTGACTATCACTGATTTTAATTGCAATTTGTTTTCTGCTGACGGTCTCAGATAGTTGTCCCGCCTTCTTCTCGACTATTCTTGCCGTCATATTACCGTTTTATTAGGACATGGTCGGAAATTTTCCTCAGTCGCGTCCAAATCCTAACCCACTAGTCGGGACAAAGGAGGAAAAAATCTTTCCCACTCTTTTGCCAACCATTTTCACAAAATGTACCGGTGTGATTGGTACACTGCAAGGATCAGTTTAAGCTAGTTAGATCACTCCTACCTTCGTTCTTTAGGCCAACTTGACAACAGGTGTACCTCCTTTAAATGCGACTTTTTCCCGACTGTCACACCCCCGACGCCGGGACGATGGCGTCAAAACTTGGACCGTCGGGGTTGGGGCGCATTTTCTTCACTTGGACAACGGTTTCGTGCAATTCCAATGAAATCCAGGAATATCGTTATCCTGAGTGTTTTCAAGAAAGGTGCTTCGTAGTGGCAAAAGGGTCACTGGTTGGTGGCTGTGCCCATGCAGACTCTTTCTCAAGATGACAAAATCTACAACATATCATGGTTTCAGGCAATTCCACCCAAATCAAAGAATATAGTTATCTTTGAGCGTTTTCGAAAAAGTGGCCAAAGGGTCAGCGATTAGTGGTTGTGCCCTAAGACTTTCTCTCAAGATGACAAGATCTACAACATATCACGGTTCCAGAAAATTCCATCAAAATCCAAGAATATTGTTAACCTCAAGATTCTTCAGAAATTGGGTACGCATTCGCAAAAGGGTCAGTGATTGATGGTTTTGCCCATGGAGGCATTTTCTCAGCAGGACAAGATCTACAACATATCACGGTTTCGTGCGTTTACACCGAAATCCAGTAATATATCATCCTGAGTTTTTTAAAGGAAGTTGCTTCGTAGTGGCCAAGAGGTCAGTTAGGGATGTAATTCTAAATTTTTGGGTGGGTATACGCTTCTCTCGTTGTAAGGAAACCTTTCGCATATTATCGCATATAGCTACTTATTTCGTAAATTTTAGGTGGGTTTACGGTAGTCTAAAAACTGAGGTCGGTATACGACGTATACCTCCATTACACCACTGGAGTCAGTGATTGATGGCTGTGCGCATGGAGTCTCTTTCTCAGGATGACAAGATATACAAGATATCACGGATTCAGGTAATTCCACCAAAATCTAAGAATATCATTATCTTTGAGTGTTTTCGATCATGTCGTCTCGTAGTGGCCAACGGTCCGTGATTGGAGGTTGTGCACATGGAGATATTTTCTCAGGATGACCAGATCTCTAACATATCACTACTTTAGCCAATACTACAGAAATCCAAGAATATTGTTAGGCTCGAGTTATTTTCAGAAATGTGGCCTCGACATGGCCAAATGGTCAGTGATTGGTGAGTAGATATCCTTCGGGAATATCTTAATTTCAAGATGGCGGCCGTGATGGCATAATGAGCCAGGTAGCTTGGTTGTTGAGTGACTTGTTTGACTTGCGGGTGGTTTGAGGTGACCTAAGACGAGTTTGTACATGATTGTGAGGTAAATTTGGGGAGAAGATTACTGGTGAATTTTGGGGGGAAAGTGATGACGTAGTCCAAGATGGCGCTTGGAAATTCCCATTAAGTGTGAGCAGCGGAAGGGGTGGTGAGTTGGCAACATGCGGAGGTTACCTAAGGCTGTTTGTATTAGATCATTTTTGAATTAGTCATGACGTGAACCAAGATAGCGCTTGGAAATTTTCATCACGTGAGTCTTGAGTTGGAATAATGTTTGTACAAGATCGTGGGTGGATTTTGGAGGGGGGAAAGTGCTGACGTAATCCACTCTGTAACATCGTTAGAAAATTGTAGGTTGCAAAACTAGATGGATTGTACAAGACCATTGACGTCATGGCGGGGATACAAGTGAGGTTATGCGGACATTGACAGGAGAGGAAGTTAGGACTAGATTCAAAATATTCCATTAACATTAGAGAAAACAAATGACAAACGAATAAGAATAAGCAGAAGTGAAGAAAGAAACAAATGAATGTTGAATTCCCTTAGACGAATAACTATGACCAGAAGTGGAACAAAGAAACAAACGAAACAAATGAATGTGGACCTTCCCTTAGACGAATAACTATAACCAGAAGTGAGCAAAAAAACGGGTGAATCAGGCCTTCCCTTAGACGAAAAGAATAACCAGAAGTGGAAAAAAGATACAAACGAAACGAGTGAATGTGGAATTCCCTTAGACGAATAAGAATAACCAGAAGTGAACAAACAAAGAAATGAAACAAAAAAATCAATGGTAGATTCATCATTATAAAGAGAGAGCTCTTAGTTGGGAGATGATCATCCATTTTATTTAATGGTCAGATAAGAGCATTGCACATTTCAAAAAAATGCCTGCTTATTTTAATTAGCCGGGGAGAATAATTTTTTATCCAGCTCGAGCTTGCTGGAAGTAATTTCAATCATTGAATTTTCAGCTTTCTTATGCAATATGAGAGTATACTAAATACATGGTGTAGTTGCTATTTGTTCTAGGAAAGATTATTATACATGGCTCTTATTAATTTATGCTTAATACAGGTATAATATATTTTAATAGCATTTAAACACAAAAATAATAATTAAATTCTCTAATCTCTTTAAATTGCTTACCTATGTATCACTTTTAGCTGCGCGCCATCTAGCGAGCATTTTTACAAACTTCATTCAGCTTTACTATATTTTGCATATTGTATGAATTAAATCAAACACGATTATACGTGGCAATCTACAAAATCATAAGACATTTAATTTGTTTTGTTATTGGAAAATACTTGTTATAAGTCTTGCTTTCATAGTGAAGTAAAATTAGACTGTAACAAGTTTTGAAAAGCGCAATGTGCGGTTGTAAGAAAATCACGCCTTAGACTAGCTTCCTCTGTTTCTTTTTTCTTTAACTGAATATATAGTATTGTAGTGGGTATGTATCACTTTAAAATTATAATTGAATGATGTTTGAAGGAATTTATAAAAAATGTGATGGTACAATCAATTTCTTTCTCTTAATTTTTATAATTTAATTCAATTGTATGTAACAAGAAGATTCTCGATTCGCTCAACTTCGATCAACTTCGATTCGCTCAGCTTCGAATGTTCCTCAAGTTTAGTCAAGTCGACGGAATAAAATCACGTCTTTCAATTAACTACTCAGCGAATGATATTTTCATGAAAGCTTGCATTCCTTGCTTTGCTCTTGATTTCAATGACACATCTTACACTTAAGCAAAACATACCTTGTGATATGCAGCAACATTTTCATCCATCAGGGTTGGAAATGAAGTGAATCTAATATTAGTACAGTCGATTCGATCAACTTCGACTGGTCCTCAAGCTCACCCAAGTGAAGGGGATAAAACGAACACGTCTTTCAATTAACTACTCAGCAAATATTTCTCGTATGCTCACCTGTAATCGGGTGGATGTGCCCCCTTTCCATTTAATGTCTAACCCCTTCCATTTGTGTAATAAAGAAGTTAATACATTTTTCACTCCCATTTAGCGAGTATATTCTACGCTGTATTCACATAGTAAGATTCTTCAGAGTGGAGGTTAGCACTTCCCCCTATGCTCACCTGTAATCGGAGGATGTACCCCTTTCCATTTAATGTCTACCCCATTTGTGTAATAAAGAAATTAATCAATGTTTCACTGCCATTAAACGAACACATTCTATGTTGTATTCACACAGTAAGATCCTTCAAAGTGGGGAACAGCATTTTCGCGTATGCTCACCTGTAAGAGTTCAGAAAAGTGAGACTCCCGTAACCTCCACGCTGCATAAGGGATTACTCACAGGAGGATCGAACCAGCCGTGGCTGTATTGTCATTGGAAATTTGCTCATATGTTTCTTGTAATTGAATACTAACAAAAATCACAAGCAAGCAACCAAAGCATGTTTGAAAATGAACTTTGTTTTTTTTTAATTAACTGGGAACCCAAATTTCAAGCAGGGAAATCGTGTTTTAAAAAAGCTGTAGCAATGTTTATTTTTCCTCCTTTCAGTAAAATAAGCCCTAATATTTCATCCAATTAATTATGCAGCCATATCGTAAGCAAGCAAGAAAGCTGCTCACTAGATGGCAGGACGAGAGATGACGAATTTATTTCAGTTTGTAGGTGAAAGAGCTTTCCTTAAAAGTAAGCACAATTTATCCAACGGATCTATGATTCTTTTAGAAAAGAAAATGACTTTTAATACATGTATTATACCATTAGATCGCAGCTTGTTGACGTAAATGGCAGATCGTGTAGAATAGTGTACTTGCTTAGTTTTCATATGTCTTCGCCACAAGTTGTAGCGATGCAGTTTGCTTTATTCTTAAATATAATTTTGTTACTCGCAACTCTTCAATTTTGATATCTTTGTTCTTAAAGTCAATAGAAAACCTTTAAGATATTAGTACAGTAATTTAAACGAAAACAATTGATTTATCTACACTTTTCTTTATTTTAAATTATGTTTGAGTTATCCTGTGTTAATAGATAGATAGATAATAACATTGACACTAGATGTTGGCAGTGGAAAAATTTTAAATCATTGATGAATTCTTTACTGACAGTATAATTAAGGTACAGTAGATAATTATTGTATCAATGTTCCCCCAACTCAAGAGTTGTCAACGATCACTATCGCAATTTATTTTTAAGATCTTAGAGCAGAGAAGATAACATGTGTACATTTTTAGCAAGTGAGAGAGGCTGAAAGAAAGTGATTTGCGTTGGTAATAGCAGTTGGTTGAAACAAAGCAAACAACAAAGAACTTAATAAATCTCCTCTATACGAGAAGAAAAAAGTGAGTGGAAAAAAGATGAGACCAAATTGTTAAAGTGTTAGTAAGTTAATATGAATAAAATGTAACACTCTTTTTTTCTCCTGAAGAAAAAAATATATTTTAGGTAACTCAATTTCGTAGATAGCACATCAATCTTGCAACAAGTTTACAGTAATATTGGCATTGCAAGGCTTCAACTTACAGATTTAATAGCAAGATGGCAGGAAAGAAAAGTGAACTTTCATATTGTATTCAGGTCCAGACCTTTTAAAATCGTTAAGTGAAGAATCTATTTGATTTCTAAATTTCTCATGGGCCAACCCAATTTTGATTGTGAATAGTAAATTGTATATTCCTAACAAAAGCATTGTGCAGTTCGCAAGCAAATAAAGAACAAAGCCTGATACAGTGTAAAATAAAACAAACACAATAGCTCCCTTTTGTTTAATTTTATAATAGAACAGAAAATATATTACTAAAGGTGTATACAGAATGGTAGTTAATCACTTGATCACAATGTTGCAGAGTAGATCATTAATTCTGTTTAGTGTAGTTTCTTCCTTGAATAATGAAGGAATAAAATGATTAATTATTTCACTGTACAGTCTACTACGTTCTGATACGTGGTAAAAAATCGGGTGGGTTCAATTATAATACCTTACAATATCATGTCTGGGGGATGAGTAATAATTACAGTACAGTTCAGTTTTAGTCAGGCAGGTATTGACTCATACTTTATCATTTATATGTTTTATACCACTCTTTCCATTACAAATAATGTATATAGGTACTTCCATAAATACATAACGACGCATAGCAAAACAAAATCAGTTTCGAAGAATTGTATTTCACAATCTTTACATAAATACGTACTCAATTTTATTTACACACAGATATGACGTCATGAGAACAAGCGTGGGGGTGAGTAATAGAGGAAGTACGATTTAGGTCAGCCAGCTATTGACCCACATTTTGTCATATGTATGATTTATATCACTTATTATCTTACAAAAAAAATTTACGTTAACACTTTTATTAATACCTACCAATAGATAGTAAGCAAAAATCATTTTGGAAGAGTGGTATTTCACAATTTTTACATAAATACCACTTTAATATGTATTACACACAAATATGACGTCATGAGGGAAAGTTTGGGGGTGAGTAATGCTTAAAGTTCGGTTTAGATCAGTCAGTTATTCACCCAAACTTTGTTATACCTTATATCACTCATTCTCTTACAAATAATTTAAAGATACACTTCTATAAATTCCTACCGATGAACAACGAGCAAAAATCATTTTCGGAGAGCCATATTTCATTTTTTTACGTAATTACCTACTGAATTTATTTTACAAACAAATATGCCATTATGAAGAAGGATTCTAGTACTGTCATTTCGTGTGATGAATCTCAAGTATTGTGATACACATTTAATAAAAAATATCTCGAGAAAGCGGTAAAGAGTGTATGCTTGTTTGGAAAAAGTCTATGTAATTATAATTATACAGGAAATCTCTTCTCATTTAAAAGTCACTTCATGTGCTCGACCCAAGGCGCTAGCAGCGGATAAACTTTACGGAACAGTGCTTCTAACAGCTAATATACTATATGTACAATTTATTTCCTTGGAAATAATTATCACAGACACTTCCATAATCATCAAGAAACAACTATCAACCTAAAAAGAATTACGGAAAGCTGTATGTGATTATTATTTCGTTAAAATACACGGTCCACTTAATCATCACTTAAGAAATATAACACCGTGTTTATTAATGGCAATGACGATACTTTCTGTTATAAAAGACACATTTTACCACAAAAAAAGCCTCAATAGTTAGACACTATGTTAACGTGACTAATAGTTTTGAATAATTTACAACTACACATATTTTATCTCAAAAAACGTCGAGTATTTCGAGTGAGTGAAGAGGAGATAGTTAAAATAGGTTCGGTATTTTTTTATTATACACAATCTACATAACGTTTAAAACACAGTACACGTACTTGGTTGCAACGCGCAGAACCAGAATACTTTCTAGTGTGTCTCGCTCTTTCACTTACATTAGACTTTTGAAACTCGAAACTTTATTATATTTGTACCTAAATTGAACTTAACCTAGACGCAGAAGTATGAAGACATTGCTCAAAGATCTATACGTGTCCTCGCAATTGCTTCAACCCTCGATTTTGCGTCATGTTTTGTATTGTACGAATCTGAAATTCACATTCAAAAGGTTTTTCCTCTGTATATCCCTGCATGTACTTTTTCAATCGAGGTCTTTTACATTTATATTGAGACATTTCACACTGAAAATGATCCTGAACTTGAGAGAGTCCTCTTGTTCTCTTAAGTGAAATTAAGAACAAAATTTCTTTTATACAATTTGTATGCTTCTTGACTTACAGACATATTGACACACTTGTACATGAAACACTTCGAAGAAAAATATTGTCCTGATATGTTACCTATCGAGAGCAATTTTTTACAAATCTATAATTTTTTCGTCGATCCGAAAGTACAAACATTTATGAAGTTATATAGTTTCCTTCTTTTATCATGTGAGAGTGATAATTTTGTAACGCAATGTGGAGTATTAATATTGATTTTAATTTTCTTTACGAGATGTTCCCTCCAAGTGGAGGGACAGCTTCGGGGATTTAGGAAATATTTTTAAAGACATATGACAATACATTTGGGTTTTAACATATTAAAATTTGGTTATTGTTCAAAGCATTTTATGTTTCTATTCATTACAGAAAATCCTAACCGTGTAATTAATATGAAGACAGTCAAAAAATATACAAAATACTTATATTGACACAAATACTTTACACTTGTAAAAAATCTAGAGGAAACAAAAGGAGGTAACGAAAGAAATAGAAAAGTTATTGAGTATTGTACAATTTCATTCTTTACCATTTGACAAAATAGCAGTAAAAAATTCCACCCCCACATAATCTCTTCACCTACTTACATAACTTATCATTTTTAAATTGGCTGCTACATATTTTGTTTCACATATTCACAATAATGTATTTTATACATTTAATTTAATTTAATAGTATATCAAGAACTAATTACCATTATTTTTGACAATTAATAAATATCATAAATAGTGTATCTCCTCTTTCTTTAACATGTCCTTGTACTCGAATCACAGTAAAAAAATCCACTGCCATCTGTTATTCACTTTTTCAAACTTCAAGAATTATAGAAAAATATTGTTTGTGCCTTTAGAGAGACAGAGAAACTCTCAGCTAATGAAAATAATTCTTTCGTACCTTAAGGGTTTTTAAATATGTGATAGACCAAACTTCTGACAAACTTACACTAAACTAATAAGTTAAACTTAGGCTTCATGAGTAGAGTTTTGTGTGTGATTTCTATCAATTATTACTATAATTAACAAAAAAATACCGAAACTAATTTTAGCTAACTCGTCTTCGCTCACTCGAAATACTCGACGTTTTTTTAGATAAAATATGTGTAGTTGTAAATTATTCAAAACTATTAGTCACGTTAACATAGTGTCTAACTATTGAGGCTTTTTTGTGGTAAAATGTGTGTCTTTTATAACAGAAAGTATCGTCATTGCCATTAATCCACACGGTGTTATATTTCTTAAGTGATGATTAAGTGGACCGTGTATTTTAACGAAATAATAATCACATACAACTTTCCGTAATTCTTTTTAGGTTGATAGTTGTTTCTTGATGATTATGGAAGTGTCTGCGATAATTATTTGCAATGAAATAAACTGTACATATAGTTTATTAGCTGTTAGAAGCACCGTTCCATAAAGTTTATCCGCTGCTAGCGCCTTGGGCCGAGCACATGAAGTGAGTTTTAAATGAGATGACCTCTCTGTATAATTATAATTACATAGACTTTTTCCAAACAAGCATACACTCTTTACCGCTTTCTCGAGATATTTTTGATTAAGTGTGTATCACAATACTTGAGATTCATCACACGAAATGACAGTACTAGAATCCTTCCTCATAATGACATATTTGTTTATAAAATAAATTCAGTAGGTATTTAAGTAAAAAATCATGAAATACGGCTCTACGAAAATGATTCTTTCTCGGTGTTCATCGGTAGGAATTTATAGAAGTGTATCTTTAAATTATTTGTAAGAGAATGAGTGATATAAGGTATACATATGACAATGTGTGGGTCAATAACTGGCTGATCTAAACCGAACTTTAACCATTACTCACCTCCAAACTTTTCCTCATGACGTCATATTTGTGTGTAATACATATTAAAGTGGTATTTATGTAAAAATTGTGAAATACCACTCTTCCAAAATGATTTTTGCTTACTATCTATTGGTAGGTATTAATAAAAGTGTTAACGTAAATTTTTTGTAAGATAATAAGTGATATAAATCATACATATGACAAAGTGTGGGTCAATAGCTGGCTGACCTAAATCGTACTTCCTCTATAACTCATTCCTACGCTTTACCTCATACGTCATATCTGTGTGTAAATAAAATTGAGTACGTATTTATGTAAAGATTGTGAAATACAATTCTTCGAAACTGATTTTGTTTTGTTATGCGTCGTTATGTATTTATGTAAGTACCTATATACATTATTTGTAATGGAAAGAGTGGTATAAAACATACAAATGCTAGAGTATGAATCAATACCTGCCTCACCAAAACTGAACTGAACTTTAACTATTACTCATCCCCCCACATTATATTGTTAGCTATTATAATTGAACCCACCCGATTTTTTACCACGTATCAGAACACTGTACTGTACAGAAGACTGTACACTGAAATAATTCATTATTTTATTCCTACATTGTACAAGGAATAAACTACACTAAACAGAATTAATGATCAACTCTGCAACATTGTGATTAAGTGATTAATTAGCTTCCTATCTACACCTTTAATAATATTTTTTCTGTTGTATTATAAAATTAAACAAAAGGGAGCTATTGTGTTTGTTTTATTTTACACTGTATCAGGCTTTGTTTTTTATTTGCTTTCGAGCTGCGCAATACTTTTCTTAGAAATACAAAATTTACTAGTGAACCTTTGTGTTTCTTTCATTTTACACTGCATCATTCTTCGTTTTTATTTCTTTGCGAACTGCACAATGCATTTGTTAGGAATACACGACTTGCTATTCCACAATCAAAATTCGGTTGGCCCATGAAAAAATTTAGAAATCTAATAGATTCTTCACTTAACGATTTTAAAATAACTGAACCTGAATACAATATGAAAGTTCACTTTTCTTTCCTGCCATCTTGCTACTAAATCTGTAAGTTTGAAGCCTTGCAATGCCAATATTACTGTAAACTTGTTGCAAGATTGATGTGCTATCTACGAAATTGAGTTACCTAAAATATACTTTTTTCTTCAGGAGCAAAAAAAGTTAAATTTTCTTCATATTTACTTACTAACACTTTAACAATTTGGTCTCATTTTTTCACTCATTTTTTTCTTTTCGTATAAAGGAGATTTATTAAGTTATTTGCTGTTTGCTTTGTTTCAACCAACTGCTATTACCAACACAAATCATTTTTTGTTTGCTTTGTTTTAACTACGGTGTTAGATAAGTAGGTGAGGAAACAACAGCATTCAGCAATAGAAATATTATGTTCCATGCAATAAGGTAGTTCCAACTGCGATCGCTAGATGGCAGGCCCAACTGCGGGCCTGCTAGAGTAAGCTAGTATATCCTGGGTATTCTATAGATGGTCTACCATAAACATGGGTAGCATGGAAAGAAAATCGAGTTGCAAATTCTGGGTCTATATTAATTTAGTCTTTCTACTTACGTCATTTAGATCACAATATGGAGTCTTTCGTACTTTGAATGTTCGAACGGGAAAACAAATAAAATCTGTTGATAAATTTTCTTAAAAAATATATATATATAGTTTTTTTCCAACGGATGAAAATCTGAAAATATTATGGTCAAACAGCGGCCGCCTGTCAACCAGTTGTTGAACCCCCACTGAAAGAAGTCACCCGTTTTGGAGACAAAGAACTAGATCACTGTTCGCCGCACGCCATTCTCATCTTGCAGTGTTTTCCCGGAAAGGTGGTTTTGCAGGCTGCGAAAAACTGTAATCTGTTGGTACAAGATCTGGGGAAAACGCCGAGTTTCTCCCAGCCACATTCCTCGATCTAAGCACAGATTATTCTTGCCGTGAATAGGTTAGTAGGTGCGCGTTATAACCGTATTTGATCACACCCTTGCGATTAACTAGAGCAGGACGTTTCTCCAACAATGCAGTCCATAGACGTTCAAGCTGTAGACACTGATCGTCTGGTTACCTGGCAAGAGCTCAAAATGAATTATCCGGAAACACTCAACATCACTTTACAGGGGTGGAGATACTGTTTTGCCACAACTCCTGCGGCCTCGTTTTAGGTATCCACTGCCGTTTGCGTGTGTTATGGTAGAGAACCAACTTTGCATTCCCAGTCACCATTCTGTCCAGAGATTGCTCACGTCTGTGATAGGTGAGTAGGGAACTGCAGATAGCAACTCGTTGCTACTTCTGTTGAGACGTTAATGCAAGGTATACCCATTTTCCGAGTTTCTGCAGATGACGATGGATGGTCGAATGGGTAACATGGAGTTCAATGGCCAGTTCTTCAACAGTTTGCACTGGATTTACCTCCACCGCTGCTTGCAAGGCATCGTTGTCCAGCTTCATCAGACTCCATTCCCGTGGCTTATCGGTGGGACTGGTGTCCCCAGAACGAAACATCTGGCACTTTTACACATCCGCAGCACCCTGACAATATACGGCCTTGATGTTTCGTGCCGCTGCGCTGGCTGGATGTCCCTGGTGAAATTCATACATGAGAGGCCGCATGTGGTCCTCCGATGCCCATTATCAAACCCAAGCCAGTTCCAACCAGTGGAGTAAACCGTTCTCCTTCTACACACAGTTGCACAATCAAGTGCCCTATATGACTCAGCTATGGCAAGGGCCTCCTAGTTCACTATTCGCTCGTCAGATGGTATCATTGCAGCGGTCATCGCACATACGACATTACTTATGGGATAACTCGTTTGCAAAAATTGTCATTAACGTTCTGAAAAGAAGGCCCAATGTAGACCCAGCAAAATTTTGCTCTTGTGGATCCACTGGACGTCCTATGGACATAAAATGAGACGTACATTGGACGTACGTGCACATGTTACAGCCCATCCGTTAAAATCCGTACTTGTCCATAATTGTACCTTATATGAACATCCACTGGACATAACCATCGAGTCTACTTTGGAAGTCTAATGGACGTTCCTTGCCTTCTCCATTGGACGTACTCCTCCTGTGGACACAAAATGAATGGTATGACTGCATCCAATGATGTCCATAGGATGTTTTTTGTGCTATGTTGGGGTAGATACCAAGTTGCAATCCAAAAATTAAAAAAAATGAAATGACGTAATGAAATTAAGATAAGGGCTATGAGGGGATTACAATAGAGCATGGCTGGGAGGGAGATATTTTCGACTAATGAAAATCATATATTCGGCTGCACTTCGGATACTCTCCCTGTTCATTAAAATAGTGAGAGTTAAGCTAGGTATTCTTCGGTTGGGTAAATCAGTGCTCGAAGTGCGTTAGAAAATGTAAGGGAATG
Organism: Lepisma saccharinum; assembly: GCA_022664845.1. Classification (NCBI taxonomy): domain Eukaryota; kingdom Metazoa; phylum Arthropoda; class Insecta; order Zygentoma; family Lepismatidae; genus Lepisma; species Lepisma saccharinum. Next base: position 11,489 of record JAGDQP010020391.1, on the reverse strand, counting down.
CTTGGAGAAGTGAGCTAGAGAAGTAAGGGTAAGCTTGCACCTAGGTGGCAATTGCCTATTGAAAGTAACGGCAATGAGCTCCCATTGATAAAAAGGCAGGGGTACGCCAAATCCAGAATGAAATGGGTAAGGACATGGTCCCTCGTGCTCCTCCCCCCCTCACACACATATATACTTTGAGCACTGAGATAAACTTAAATTAATTACTTTAGGCCATCTTTAATTAGATACAATGGTTTGATTAATTCGAAACCTGATCCGAAATTATTATTCCATCGAAGGCGTTTCCTCATCTTGGAAGTATCTAAAGTGGATGCAAATATTCTATTTTATCATACAACGCGCCATGGTTGAACTTTAGCCAGTATCTCTACCAGATCGTTTAACTGGTGATAACATGCACCTTTAAGGTTAGAATACCTTAAAGTAGTTTTAAGATTATATACATCAGTGGCGATGTAAGCGGGGGACCAACGGTTCCTCCGCCCGAGGACCCACCTCCCGAGGGGCCGCGCCGACACAATAATTGCTTGACACCGAGCCGCCGTAGCTCAGTGGTAGAGCGTTGGCGTAGAATTTGGGAGGTCCTGGGTTCGATCCCAGCGGGCGACCATCCTGACAGGTTTTTCCAGGCTTTTTCCAGTCACACCAGGCAAATGACAGGATGGCACCTTCAATATAGGCCCTGGCTGACACCTCCCAGAATCCTTTCCCCTTCCTGAGCCTCAGATGCCTAAAGGAGATAAATAAAATTCAAATTCAAATAATCGCTTGATAAAATTAATCATTGGAGCACGTCGATGGTAGTCGGTGGTGTAATAGCCTTGCTGTCTCAGGACTCTTACTTCTGTGCTTTACTAATTAGTTAATGGCTCATAATCATGACTCTCCGCAAGATGAATAACCATTCTCAAGTATAGATTATGGCGAATGGCAGGAAGATATCTGTTATGGCATGTAAGCCCCCGTGCAACCACCAGTTTTCCCGTGGAGTTCGGAATAATAAAACATAAGATATTCCGGCAAAAAGTAGCAGTGTGAGCTTTTGATTGTGTTCGTGAACGGGCATCAACCAAGTTCACTTGCCCCGGGTTGGTCCCAGATTGCCTTACGCCGCTACTGATATACAAAATAGTGATCACCCCAATTAGGCTGCACTTTTGAAATTAGAAACTTTCCCAATCCATTTAGAATTTACAATATGTGAATTACTGTTATATTAGAATAATTCTAAGGCACGGTGTAAGATATGTAGGTGGGGAAAGGACACCACTCAGGAATATAAAAATTATGTTCCCTAGAATACGAGGTGAAATATTCCGCATGTCCTTTATCAACGTTTAACGTCAGATTATATTAATAGCCATCACCAGAGGATACCATATATCCAGTAAACTAACGCAATTGCAACTGAAAGAATTTAACCCCAAATTACTAAACTGGTCTGTGCCAAACGTTAATACTAAAGCGTAGTCTGACAGACTACTTTAGAATTTTTTTTTATAAATAATAACTTATTTTAATTAATTTAACAAATGTTATAAACTTTGAAAATATATTTAAAGAGTTTTCAATTGCATATCTAGTTTACTTGACACAGCAGGTACTGGCTTGATGTTCCCAACCCCCTGGCTTTAGTATTAGTCGCGTAGTCTGTCAGACGACGTCTTCGTCCTCTATACTGCGTAAGCAAAGTTGGAAGTAACGCTAACACTAAACTGTAGTTTACTAGACGACGCGAATTAAAATGACACAGAAAGAAAGCGAGTATGAAGGCAACGACCCTTCACCTTCATTGTCTATTCACGCACTGAAGGTACACGGAGTATAAGATGCGTGAACCTAGTGAAAGGGGTGGTGGAGATTTCAGCAATCGTCGCATAGTCTGTCAGACTACGGTTTAATAATCTAGGGTTAACAATATACCAAATTGGTGCCTGAACCCAATGGGATATTTTCTAATCTTCTATTCACCGGATTGCTACAAATTACCTTGAACTAAATTTTATTTTAATGCATCGTTTCTGATTTATGGGAAAATATTCATCATATTTACCATTGACAGTTGTAGAATTTGGGCTCCAAATTGAGAACCTTGTATGAGTTGTATCATCTTGTACCTCGAAAAGGAAGCGGAATCGGCCACATGCTTACATAACTTTTTTATTGTTTTGGTGTAAATAATTCGTCTGTAAAGTTTGTCCCACTTTAGATATGTCCCGGATAATAGTAATCATCACAATTAGGCTGCACATTAGAAACTTTCCCAATGCATTCAGAACTGATAACATGTTTGTTACTGATTCATTAGAATACTTCTAAGATATCCAAAAGCATATTAATCACTTTTATATATAGCTTCTGTTAGGCTTTCATTTTTTGAATCGGATCTCTCAGTTTAATGTGTCAGCTCATTGATGTAATAAGCTATAGTGATGGATGATTTACTAGCAGAGGTAAGGTTAGTTCTAGTTTACTGTCTAATATCGAAGAAAGCCCCTTTACTGTTCACTATACAATTCTTTATTGTTCTAGCCCACTTTCCTTTATTGTTTTCTTAATAGTTGGTTATGTTAGTGTAAGGTTAGATTAGGTCAAATCATGTTATACAGTGGAGAACCCAAAGTCTATTCATTGCGTAATTTCAACAATCTTTATTTATTTATTTTAGTATGACACATCTTGGAAGTATAAATCTTTCAAATTCACCACGAGATTATTGTGTAAAATATTTGTCTTCATGGAAACAGAGGTCACCTTATGGTAATATATACGTAATTAAAATTCTCGACGTGAATTTAATCATTAACCTGAGAAGTTATTTTATTTTCAACGAAGTATGCATAATGTAAACTAGACGTTGAGCAATCTGTAGAGTGCTCCCCTTGGAATTAGGAAGACCCGGGTTTCATTTCCGGTACCGGCTATCCTGACTGAGCATTCCCTCGACCATTCCAGGCAAATACTAAAATTGTACCTGAATAAAGCTAGGGCCAATTCTTTCCAAAATCTTTTTTTCCATGTTATTGTTATCAAATATATCCAGTGCAAAATAACTGAAATTGCCCTGTATCTGAATAATGTTAAATAAATAGGTAATATTTCGGTTGTGATGGTAAACTAAAATTGTAACTTTCCGCCGAATAACGCTGTACGGCACATTGCAACAGATAACTTGACTTCGCTGCCGTCCGCTTTCTTGCTTGTACATACAGTGTTGTTCCGCTAAGAGACCAGTTTGCCAGCATACTAGCATGGGCGGATTTAGAGGAGACACACTAACTTCCCTTCATACTAATGAACTTATCTTAGTTGTGTTTTACTGCCATTTTCTGTAATAAACAGCAAGATGGTTTCTGTACAGTAAAGAATCTTCTTGTTATACACAATTGAATTATATTATAAAAATGAAGAGAAAGAAATTGATTGTACCCTCACATTTTTTTATAAATTCCTTCTAACATCATTAAGTTATAATTTAAAAGTGATACACACCCACTACAATACTATATATTCCACTAAAGAAAAAAGAAACAGAGGAAGCTAGTCTAAGGCGTGATTTTCTTACAACGGCACATTGCGCTTTTCAAAACTTGTTACAGGCTAATTTTTACTTCACTATGAAAGCAAGATTTATCACAAGTATTTATAAAAAGATTAGAGAATACTTTAAATTATCATTTTTGTATGTTTAAATGCTATTAAAATATATTATACCTGTATTATGCATAAATTAATCAGAAACATGTTTAAATAATCTTCTCTAGAACAAATAGCAACTACAGTTTTTATTTAGTGTAGTTTCATATTGTATAGGAAAAGCTTAACATTCACTGATACCCCGAGAAACTGAATCTCACTGTCCTACAAGAACGCATCAAACCATCAAATCACGTCACTTACCTAGGCATAGTTTTTTCAAACATCTTACATGGCGCCCACACTTGGAGACCGTTATTACAAAGGCCAGAAACAGACTAAATCTCCTTAAAAGACTGACCGGAACCACATGGGAATTCAAAGTTAGCTGTGTTATCAATATATATAAAGCATTTTTCCGACCATATGGATTTGCTGCTTGGATTAACGAATCAACTGACGTCTGGAAGAAACTAAAATGCTTGTAAGACACGCTCTCCGGATTGCATACAGCGGAAACTTACCAAGTATCACCCGGGAACTTTACGACAGAATAAATGTTTCTTAACTGCTTTATCATCTAGAAACACTACGTCTAAAATACATACGGCAGCGCTATGACACGCAGCATCCTTCACTTAGCGAAATAATCCAAACACAACAAAACGATAACATACATAACAATAACAATACACCACTCTCAACACTCCTCACCATATACCACTATGCATTGCCACTCGACGACCCAGAAGAAGCATTCATTCATCAGCTTTGCTCATTCGATCTTCCACATCATCATTCACCTTCACATATTGGACAGTAACTATCTTGAACTAACAGAGCTCTCACCTGTCTCCATCACGGTCTAGAGTAGCTCCTAGACCAGAAGAATATCAATCATTTGCCTTTAATTTTGCTAAAGGGTTGTGACGTCTTGTGCACCTCACCTTCAATACATCACCAACATCATCCAGATCTTATTTTCCCCCACCTATATGGGAAAACTCATAATGACCAGATAATGAAAAATTAAATAAAGTTTAATGATACAACAAACCCACTTAGCCCATCCACTTTTTAATATATTCTTCCTTCCTATAGTTTACCTCACTTCCCTTTGCGGGAGCTAGCCGCGGCTCACAAAAGAATCACTGATTGAAATGACTTCCAGCAAGCTCGAGCTGGTTTTTAAATGTGTGGTTCTTATCAGAGCATTTACCATAAAATAAAATGGATTATCACCTCCCAACTAAGAGCCCTCTATTCTTCTCTCTCACTTTAAAATGAGGAATTTACCATTAATTTCGGTTTCATTTCTTTGTTTGTTCCCTTCTGGTTATTCTTATTCGTCTAAGGGAAGTCCACATTCACTCATTTCGTTTATTTCTTTGTTCCACTTCTGGTTATTATTCGTCCAAGGGAAGTCCACATTCACTCGTTTCTTTGCTCATTTCTGGTTATGGTCATTCGTCTAAGGGAAAGTCCAGATTAACTTGTTCTATTTGTTTCTTTGTAGCACTTCTGGTTATTTTTATTCGTCTAAGAGAAGTCCACATTCACTCGATTCTTTACTCACTTCTGTTTATAGTTATTCGTCTAAGGGAAGTCCACATCATTTGTTTCTTTCTTCACTTCTGCTTATTCTTATTCGTTTGTCATTTGTTTTCTCTAATATTAATGGAATATTTTAAATCTAGTCCTAACTTCCTCTCCTGTCAATGTCCGCATGACCTCACTTGTATCCCCGCCATGACGTCAATGGTCATGCACAATCCATCTACTTTTGCAACTCATAATTTTTAACGATGTTACGGAGTGGATTACGTCATCACTTTTCTCCCGCCAAAATCCACCCACGTTCTTGCACAAACATCATTCCAACTCAAAGCTCACGTGATGAAAATTTCCAGGCGCGGTCTTGGATTACGTCATTACTATTTGAAACACGATCTAGCACAAACAGCCTTAGGTAACCTCCGCAACTTGCCAACTCACCACCCTTTCCTCTGCTCACTCGTAATGGGAATTTCAAGGCGCCATCCTTGTTTACGTCATCACTTTTCCCCAAAAAATTCACTCCTAATCTTCTCCCCAAATTTACCTCACAATCTTGTACAAACACGTCTTAGGCCACCTCAAACCATCCCCCAAGGCAAACAAGTCACTCAACGACTAAGCTACGTGGCTCATGACATCATGACGCCCGCCGTTTTGAATTTTCGGCGCCATTTTGAAATTAGGACATTCCCGAATGATATCTACTTTGGTAGTTGTGCCTACGGAGAATGTTTCACAATCTCACAATCACAATCACAATCTCACCCAGTTACAACAAAATTAATAAATATCGCTATCTTCGAGTGTTTTAGAAATGAGACCTCGTAGTCGCCAAACAGTCAGTCATTGGTGGTTGTGCCCGTTGAGAACATCTCTCAGCATGGCAAGATCTACAACATATCACGGTTTCAGGCAATTCCACTGAAATCCAGGATTATCGTTATGGTCGACAGCTTTCAGTAATGTGGCTAAACGGTTAGTGATTGATGCCTGGCCGTAGAAGACTTTTTCTCAAAATGATAAGATCTACAACATATCACGGTCTTAACCAGTTCCACTGAACTCGAAGAATATCCTTATATTCGAGTAAATAAATCACAGCCATATTCAATCCACTAGTGGATGAAGCCTCTCCCCGAAGGGTACGAGTTGGTCTACTGCTCCCACGCTGACCGGACGGGTTGGGAGAACAAAGCCGAAGCTCTCACTGTGATCGCCACTGTATTTTATTCACAGCAGCTCCCCAATTATTCTCACGATTTTCGAAAATGTGGCCTTGTAGTGGCCAAACGGTTAGTGATTGGTAGTTGTGCCCATGGAAAATTTTCATCAAGATGAAAAGATCCACAATAAACCACCTTTTCAGGCTATTCACCGAAATTAAAGAAAATCTCTACCTTCCACATTTTTTCTAAAGTGGCCTCGTAATGGCCAAACTGTATGTTTGGTGGCTGTGCTCATGGAGACTTTTTATCAAAATGACAATATCTACAAGAGTAGTTATCGGTAAGGGTTGTTTAAAAAAAACTCGCGTCAGGAAAAACATTGGGGTTGGTGTGATCGCGACAGGAACATCCTTTGGGTGCATGAAAATCTTTTGTTGTGTGTGTTCGTAGAAGATGACGGCTAATTTTGGCAGGAAAGTCGTGACAACAAAATCCTTTGGGGTGACGTCATCAGGCGTGCGTAGTTCAGTTGTGAGGTCATTGACGTCAGTGTGGTGTTGCCATACGTGTTGTTAGATGAGTCTTCCATGGTTGCCACATCTGTTGACCTGATGATATGACCTATCTGTTGACGTACTGATATGACGTTATCTGTTTACGTGTTGATATTAGGTTATCTGTTGAAGTTTTCACGTGATGAGAGTTTGTAATGCTTTATTTTAGTCTTGCATTAAGGAGGGAAACGTAAGATGATGACGTCAGGCAGTTTGGTTGGAATTCAGTTGTGTAAGACATGGTAGCTGGAAATTCCGATTTCATAATAGAAAGGAGGGTTGTCTGGAATTTTGAGGTCAGCTAGACTGAAATTTGAACAAGACCGTAGGGGGCAGGGAGAGTTTGAAACAAAAACCTTCAAAAGAAAAGAAAACAGGGATGGTCCGTCAAAACAAATGAACAACGAAACAGGGTTGGTCCGTTAAATACAAACGAAGAACGAAACAGGGTTGGTAAACAAATCCATGAAAAGCAAAGGAGGCAGCAAACAAACAGAGTTCGTAACCAAATCCATCAAAAAACAAAGGAGGAAGAAAACAAACAGAGTTTGTAACCAAATCTATGAAAACAAAGGAGCAAGACAGAGTTGGTAACAAAAATGAATAAAAACAAGCGACTAAAACAACAGGATTGGAAACAACATTCAATAAAAACAGAAAGACCGAACAGGTTTAGAAACAACGAGCAAAGTTGGAAAGAAATCCTTGGTCATGGAAAGATAGAGACAACAAAAGTTGAGAACAAATGTGAGAAGGAGGGGGCAGAAAATGGGGAAGAAGCAAACGAATAAATAAGGAAGAACTTCCTTTCTTTTTGGTAAAAAATGTAGTCTTTCAGTTGGTATGCTTCCAACACCCTATTTTTTTATTCCCAGGTTTGACTAACTGGAGAAAATTTGAAAATTTTTACCTCTTCTTATATGCTATAAAATACAGTAAAGCAGCTATGAGAATTTGTTATTAAGTTAACAATGATTATGAATTCATCTCTTGTTTGTCTAATTTATGTTTGCTAAAGTGAAAATGTATATTTAAGAACATTGCTGCATAAAAACAAAAACAAAACAATTATTTTATCATTTAAATTGTTGATGGGATAAAGCGAGAAACTCTAACGCCTTCTATCGAACAATTTTTAAAGTAGGGTAGAGAGTGTGGTATTAGATCAGAATTTGAATGGGTTAGAATGTTTCGTGTATATAATGAGTATTCATGACTTTTGATGAGGATAACCGATTTGAAATGTCTGTTTCAATTGAGTATTTAGTAAAATCATTAACATCACATTTTTACATGAAAACCAATGCAGAAAGTTTTGCTGCCGAGCTCTGTGTTATTCTAGAAAAGCCCCTGGAGATGGAACTCGCAGTTACCTTATGATTGTAGAAAGTAAATCTTAAGATTTACTTTCAGAAGCAGGGTTGTAAAAGGAAGCAGGGTTGATTTTCATAAACACTTAGACTTTCCTACCATCAATTGTGCAATAAAAGAAAATACTGACTTTCTTACCCTCACATAGGTGGAATAACTTCTAATATAAACGCAGTATCCATTATTGAAAGTAGGTGATCTGTATGTTCTTTTAAATTCCTTTCTTGAAATTGGGAGATTTTAACGCACCTTTAATGTACAACTAAGGTAGGGAGAAGTTGCTACAAGTTTACATCAAGGATAATACCCTCCATCTAACTTGTTTTCAAAACTTGTGGACTCTATGATAGTATATTTAATTAAACAGAGCATTTACCATAAAATGTAATGTTACCACGACATGATACAGCTTTCAATCTTCTCTTACTTTCCAATTTCACTCGAAGAATAGGCAACTGAAACACGTATTACAAGTTTACAAAAAAGTTAATACTCTCCATCTAACTTGTTTTCAAAAGTTGTGGACTCTATGATGGTATATTTAATTAAACACACCATTTAGCATAAAATGAAATGTTACCACGAGAGGAGACAGCTTTCAATCTTCTCTTACTTTTTGATTTAACTCAGAGAATAGCCAATTGAAACACGTGTTTCATTTCGTGTTATGTCTGTATCACTCTGAACTGTGTTTCCTTGTAGAAAACTCGCTGGAGGTGACAGAAAATCACGTCGAGTTCTATTACATACCTTCTAATTGTAGAAAGTATGTGACCTTAGTGTGAGTTGTAGAAATTTAAATCATATATATTAGAGAATCAATATAGAAATTTGTGTTGAACTGTGTTTCGTTGGAGAAAAGTCCCTTCGAGATGTGTCGAGAAAAGTTGAATAATATTATAGTAGAGCTAACCTTAATCGAATGGTAGCTTTTGTATGTTTGAATGGAGAATAACGTTTTTGCTGTCAGTTTCTGATACTAATCAATTGAAACACCTGTTTTATTGCGTGTTATTTTTGTATCCGTCCTTTTCAAATGGGGAATGTTTCCGAAGTTATAAGAAAAGGAAGTAAACCTTATTCACTATTACTTTAAAATCAATTCATTTTTATAATTTAATCCTCTTTCCTCTAATGAGGAGAGGAAGAAGATTCTTTACTCTACAGAAAACCTCTTCCTATAATATGAAATTATAGTAGATCGAACCGGTCTTACCTGAACTTAAACGTATGCTACCTTCATGACTATTATTTCTTTATTGAAATATATAGTATCGTACTAGTGCGTATCACTTTTTAAAGTATAAAAGAATGATGGCAGAACTAATCTACAAAATGTGACGCTACAATTACTTCATTTATGTCCATTTTTATAATTTAATCCTCTAACACGTAAGAAGTAGATTCTTTACTCTATAGAGATCTCTTCCTGTTTATTTACAAACAATGATACTACAAGCAGGTAGTGTTTGATAGTCTAAAGGCAAGTTAGTTTTGCCCATAATTTTACCAAAGAAGAAAAATGTTAGTAATCTAACAAAGTATTACAAGCAGATTCTTTACTCGACGGAACGCTCTAGGTGATTATTTACAGACAATGCTCGTAAAGGTAGGATAAGCAAGCTAAGTTTGATACAACATACTTTTACATTCCTATCACGTTACTAGTCTAAACGTAGCACTTTATTTCGATTGGAATTCTTTTTAATAAGGTAGCTTTAATAGTAAAGAAAATGTGTATTCAATTTACAAAAGGCGAATATAAGCTTTCTTGAAAATCACCCCGCCCTAAGGTTAGTTTTTAATTTATTACTCAGAAGATGGCAGCAGTGGAAAAAACGATTGGCTAGATACCGTGTTTATTTACTTTTACTTGGTAATTATAATGATTCTAATTATTTCTTGTAGATAGTTAAGGTAAATAGTAACTCATGCAGAACATTTGTTAAATGAAGTTGTATTCATGAATTGAGCTCAAATTGTTGTGTGAAAAAAATGACCTATTATTTCTTCGCATTTAAAGTATCTCTTTCATAAAGACATGACGATAGTAAATATGAGGAAAGTCGTTATCACAATTGATTATCGAACTTGTGTTACCTATGCTCCACGTTTCCATCCTCAGTAAGTTAAGATAATGTAGGAAAAATTGCACTGTTGTGTTTATAGTGGCTGGCGATACGACCACGATGCCATTAGAAATGACGGAGGACTTCCACCGTTGGATCCGCCCTCGATGCTATTAGAACTAATAGGGACTTCCACCGTTGGATCCGGCCGAGTATATACAAAAGAAATCATTCCTATTTCGACCTTTACATCTGATGGAAAGTATAATTTTTATGTTTGAGTCGATGAAGAGTAGATCAGTCATGTAATATACGGAAATATCATAAAAAATATCTTAGCACATTGATATGGAAATTTTGAATATGATATGAGGGAAGTCATCATTAGCATTGACGAGCCTCTTCCACCAGGAATTTCACTACAAAATGTATAGATACGTTACGGAAGCTATCCTATGTATGCTCCACGTTTCCGTGGCTAGTAATTTAAGATAATGTAGGAAAAATTGCACTGTTGTGTTTATACTGGCTGATGTTGGATCCGGTCACGATATCATATCACGTGAGGGGGGAACTTCCATCACAGGCTGACGTTGGATCCGGTCACGATGCCATTGCATCTAACGGTGTCTTCCACTGATGGATCCGCCCACGATGACATATCACCTAACGGGGAACTTCCATTGTAGGCTGACGTTGGATCCGCTCATGATGACATAACAAGTGGCGGAGGACTTCCGTTGTATTTACGATTTTAATCCTCAACTCTCATGGAGGAGAATATACAAAAATATCGTTACTTACCTACTATTATGACTCGTGTCTGAATATTCATATACATGTTGACACTTTTCTCTTAAACCACTGCCTACTGCAACATGAAAATATGATTACTAATATTTTAAGGAGAAAAAAATGAAAGAAATATTATAACTTCTGACTAAGTTATTTCACTCCAAAATGCAAATAGTCAAACATACTTTTCAGACTATGGAGTGTTCAGAATTTCGGAACATTCTGAATTGAATCCCTTGGCTACTACAGCAGTAAAATATCAGTAGTAATATTTTAACGATAAAAATTTAAAGGTGGAGAATATCATGAACAGAGGAATAAAAGAAATACTAAGAAGT
>JAGDQP010020390.1:0-33355 GCA_022664845.1 Lepisma saccharinum | reverse complement strand
ATAAAGTAATTGTATGAAGTTCACACCAGTTCACCGAGTTTATTTTGCCACCTGCAATCTCGGATTTTCATGAAGCTTGGTATACTTTCATTCTACACATTGGTAGGAAACTGTAAAATTTTACCTGATTGGCTGTCATAACTTTAGAGCTATAAGGTTTCAAAGTCTCTTTAAAAATATTAACATTCACTCTCCGTGGCTCCACGTTTAGACTTAAAACATGTGTATCTCAACATCTAGTTTAATTGTGTAGCATTAAAAATTAACCCACATGTTCATAAAAATGTGTAGTTTCGGGAAAGACATGTTACTTTGGTTCTGAACCATAATACTTACAAACTATTTCACGTGAATGTACAAAACTCATTTATCACTTACGATCTGTGTTGAGTACACTGTACAAAGGGAAAGAAGGGATATTCTAATCTGCATTGGAGCCTATGAAACTGGAGTTGAATCGAGAGGTGTTCAGATGATTACTTATGTATAAGAATTTACAATGTATATCCTGAAAACAAAACACAAGATTTGCATTACAAGCTGTAGAGTTAAATTTCAATATTGTAACCAAGTAATCAAATTATTCCATATTGTTGGTGTGCAGAGTCCGGAAAAAATGAACGACTTATAAAAAGGACTAAACTTAAAAAAAATCATGTTACTGTAAAATGTATTTTACCCATTTATAGTATTTAACATTACTTCATAAATCGTGAATAGCTAAATTGCTATTTATTATAATGTACCTCACAATATGTGCGTGTATAGACGCGTTTTAGTTCGACTCCGCGAATTTATTTAGTTTGAGTGATATAATTGTGATTTATTGGCGTATGTGTTTCCAGTCTTGACTTTCAACATACCCTGAGGTGTTTGGTGATACTTCATAGTTCACAAACGCTGGTCGGCGCCAGAAATTTGATTGGTGCCATGTTGACTCCGTTTCAACTTTCAGAGTATTTCAATGTAGTGCGAGTTGTTTTCTTCTGGTGTGATGTCTTGCCCTACGTGAATGATCTGTGATCCAACATGGATTCCCTCTTCTTTAATGCGATTTTGTTCACTTCATGTTTTACGTCATGTTGGACATTGGAAATTTCAGTTATTGTTCGTTAAACGTTTTGAATTCTTTAACAATAGCAATATCTACCTAGGCTAAACATAAATTACTTCAACAATATAAGGACTATGAATAATCAAGCTCATCACACGTTCTGCACTCCTGCTGAAGTCAGTTTAAATTCCAGGGATTTCCTGTTCTCTACTGTAAAAAATATTTTCTTAATTCCAGAGGACAAATAATACACAATGGTAAATATCATAATGACACTACCAAGGAAAACAGAGCATCTGTGCCTAAATATTTTTCACCTAATCAAATTTCCTTTGCTCAAGACTTGATTTCAGGTGGCAGTATTTCAGGTCAAAATACTCTAAGTTCTAAACTTATTGATGGTTTTAGAAGGCTTAAGTCGTCAGTGCACATTCTCCGAAGAGTTCCTCGAGGAGCAAATAAAAAAAACCTATGACTTAAGTTCTAATTGAAATTATTCACAATATTATAACATCTACTAATATCGAACTTTTATTCTCTCATATATCACTCTCAATATGTCTTCACAATCCCAAATCTCCAATCTCTAATCAAAAACTTCTAATCGCACTACATGGGTGAAACAGAGAATGCAAATTTGAACTTGTAGTTCTCATGATAATATAACTAACCCAAATGCTATCATGTCCAATAAATACAAACATAATAAAACTGTTAACAAATCATCCAACGATGCCTTGATCAAGCATATTGAGAACAAACAATCTGATGGTGACATACATCATGCTGTCACACATGTAATTTCTGAAGACAGCTTCGCTCCACCAGACACCACCATTCTAAGGGCCTTAAGAGGAAAACATCCTCCGCACGGTTATACTTTGCATTTCCAAACTTAATAGATCATAATATTGGAGTCAATTAAGTTACGTCCAACCAGTTTCTTAAGGCACTTTAATCAGTCCCTACTGATTCAGCTGCAGGGAAAGACAGCATGTGTCCTTCAATTCTCAAAAAATTAATATTTTATAATATTCAAAAATCTAACTATCGCCTTACCAAGATTATTTGTGTTTTTCTTTCTATGATCTTATCAGGAGAAGTGTTCATAGCAATAAGACCATTTTTCTTCGGAGCTTCTCTTATAGAACTGAAAAAGAAATATCAAGGCATTGGACCAATCGCTATAGGGAACACATGGAGAAGACTCTTCTAAAATTGTATGCGGAATATTTAAAAATCAGCAATTCAGCACCTTTCTCCACACCAACTTGGAGTAGGCATTCAACATGGAGCAGAAGCTGCTGCACATACTGCACGCATATATTATTCATACCCTTACCAGAAGCCTAAAACATTCCTTAAGACCGACTTCAAATATGCTTTCAATGAAATAGACAGGCAAGCAATGATCACAGTTGTGAACGATAATTTTCCTTCTCTTTATCCATATATTTTTCAAAGTTATGCTCAAGCCAGCTATTTATTTTATGGTAACGATATTATATTATCTCAAAGAGGAGTACAGCAGGCGGACCCTTTAAGATCTACATTATTTGCAATGACTCTTCAACATATTGTCTATAATATCAATACAGACTTGAATATATGGTACTTAGACGACTGATCCATAGCTGGAAACCTGGATACTATATTAAAGGATATCCATAAGAAAGCAATTATAATTCGTCTTGACTTTAGATTTTCTAAATGTGAGATTAGTGTTTTGGAAACTACAATCGAACAAACACACAAACTTCTTACAATGTTCGACGTAGTGGCTCCAATCATTCAATTAATGTCTGCGTAAAATACTTTTATTCTAGATGTTGCCCTTTCTACTGACGCAAGGAGATCCTTATTAATTGGGAAATAGCCAAATTTGAGATTTATGTTTACGTCTGTCATCGATCTCTGCACACTCAGCATTTTATTTATTAAGATCTTATCAATCAATCAAATTGTCTGCGTTGTTCGCCTTTTTGGAGAGGAAGATCTACTTGAACGTTACGATAACACCATCAAATCTGGTTTGGAATCCAGCCTAAATAGTTTCCTTCCTAACCACACATGGATTCAGGCACCTCTTCTTGTCAATTTTAAAGGATTATTCATTCGTCGCGCCTTACATTTAGCTATTCTCGCCTTTTGGGGGTCATTCTATGGTTCTCAATGCCTGATAGAATCACTTCTCCAAACGGATATCAGTTCTCAAGGGAATTCTGAGATTTAGGTTTGTTCTTCAACTTGCTCATTAGTAGTTGGATCATTCTTACCCGAACTCGATACTAGATGAAAGCAATTTACATGGGATGAACCCATTATCAAATCACACCACTCGTTTTCACTTCAGTCTGCAGACAACTTAAAAGACAAAGCCAGAATAATTGCCGCTTTTTTCTTTGAAGCAAATGCTTGGTTCAAAGCTCTACCTTCGCCCCCTCTCGGCCTTTACCTAATTAACGAATGTTTTCGAATATCAGTTGAAATTCGCCTGGGTATTTGTGAAAATCACAAATATCAGGCATGCAAAAGTGAAGTAAATAAGAAAGTGTTACATGGTTTTTCTTGTTTCAAAGCGCACGTAGACATCCTCGTCTCTCGAATGTTAATGACATATAATGAGAGCAGAAATCTCAGGTGGCATTCTCGCAGTACGACAACCTATTGGATGTAGAATGGAATTACTCTGTTACCTTGCAAGAAAGGGAAACCCTTATTTTCGAACTTCACTTGCTTAGATACATTCGCTCCTTTCAAACTCCCTTTTCCCTCAATCCAGGGGGGAAAGCCGAAATGAAGCAGAACTAAGAAGAAAATATATTAATCTTGAACGGAAATACCATTTCGTAGCTATTGCTACCGAATCCAGTGGTTCATGGAAAAAAGAAGGCTTCAACTTCATAAAGGAAATAGATAAGGGTATCACACAATTATCTGTAATGATAAACGAACCTTCTTAATTCAATGAATATGCATGGCAATTCAAATATGTAATGTAGCCTCAATCCAGGGAGCCATACCCTTAAAGCAAAGAATTAGATGATATATTCCTACTGTAATTTTGATTTATTTGATAGAATGTTTGTCGCTATCCATAATTATAAGTAGGTAACTGTTAATATGAAGCCTACTGTTGTAGTAGATCAAAAGTTTCCTGAAGGAGCTAGGCCATAAATGGAGATGGAACAGGCATGAGGTTCTGGTGGCCTGTTATTGGATTTGGCGGCAAATGCGAAATTATGCAGTTCATGCCGAATTTTTCAATGATTTCTAAGATATATTTGATGATGACGATCTGCAGTGATCGTGATGGTGGTCTTTCGAATAGCAACATTTTTATTTCTACAATAATTTATAACTGATATCTCCAGTGATTTGTTAATTATTTACTTTGTTATTTTCGAGACTATTACTAATTATATCTTTTGGTTACTTATATTATCCTAACGTTGTCCAGTGTAACAAGCTGTACAATTGACGTAAACGGCAAAAATAATTGCAATATATTTATTATGTCAAATATGTTAAGAATATTCTTATTGTGATTCCCTGTAATAAAATTTAATTTTATAATTATATATTCAACCAATTCCAGCCTAGAGCCACCGTCATGTAACGCATTACATGGAAGAATATGCGACTTAAAATTATGATCAGTTGTAATAATCATTTGTTCAATTAAAAAAAATAGAAATAAAAATAAACACGAAATTAAATAATTTTTAACTTCCAATTCCGTCCCCTTATGCTGAAAACATCAAATAAATAATAACAATTGTGTGATTATCGTTTGATCAAATTTCATCAACCTTAATTATCGTTTGATGAATTATAGTACTTGAGAAATAACATAAACCATAGTAGAGGGAGCTAACTTACAATACGCCTTCTCAATGTAATAAAATTAAATACATAACGGGAGTCGTTTGATCAGGCTGATCAGAGATGGATTTCGGTTTGCACTCTGGTAACAGTATTATTGGTGTATTTCCTTCCAGGTGATTGCAAGAACGTTTTGATCAATCTTAATAACCCAATTAAATAAATAGATGAAACGAAAGGAGGTGTTTTTCACCCGTAGCAGAAAGTATAGGCTAATGTTTAAGGTTAATCCGAGGGTATACGGCGAGCACCTTCGTATAACTTCGACTACATCCCTGATTATAAGGTTTAGTGTAAAAATCACAGTTATAATGGATGATGATGAGACGAATTGGTGGAATGAAGAAAGTGGGAGGAAACGAGAAGACCCCTATGAAACCAAGCAGACGGTGCTGTTCTCGGGAAATGAACGAAGTTAGCAGAAGTTCAAGGAATGTCTTCCCTTTATCATAGAGAAAGGGAGACTAGTTCATTTACAAGAGTGGCTCAGAGTGAAGTAGTGAGGTTGAAAGAGTAGTTTTGATGTTTAGTTCTTTTAGTTCAGTAAAGTTTTCGTTCTGATGTCGTTCTGTAGTCAAGTAAAGCTTTCTCTCAGAAGTCGTTCTGGCTGTTGAGGTTGCGAGTAGTTCACTTGAAGATTAAGATAGAAGCGAAGAAGCAGAAGTATAAGAGGAAAGCACCAATCACAGGCATAGTTACTGACAAAGCTGGAGGGAGGCGATCTTTTAGTCAACATTGTTTAATAATCGATATAGTTTAAGCTTTTTAGGGGTGTTTTTCCCTTCCCGTTGGTGTTAATTTTCTGTTCTCATGGAAAGAATTTTTGCTTGGCGCATTTCGCTCTGTCGAAGAATTTATTTGAATTAGATGGAAAACTCTGATCTCACAAAGAAAAGTATATACGGAGAAAACAAACAAAAATAAAGAACGCCAAGTTTGAAAAACGATTGCTGACCAATTCGTTTTCTACGTACTCAAATAAATTGTATACACTTATTTCTTGTTTAAGTGTGGCATTCCTTGTTACAAATACTTGTATAGTGACCACAGATTCCATAGCCTGCGACGTGTACCCTACGTAACACAGCCAGTGATCCTTTTCATTTGGCCGTAGGAGTTGTGCGTGTGTGTGTAATATAGATTACATATACGCATAGAGACAATGAGGGTGCAGCTAGTTTCGCACTGGAACCCTCAAACCACGAATGTTGACAGTGCTACTGTGTGGAAACTCCTCTCGAGGGGGAGGTGATATTTCTATCTCTTCGGCAAGGAGCGTAATTAGTAGATTCAAATATCCTTGAACATATTGTGTGATTTTCATGTATTTATTAATTTCCAGCGACAGCCCAATTTAGGAAATTTTATGCTGGATATGTTTAACAGTAACAAAAAGTGGAACATTTTGGAAAGTAATAGCCCTTATCTCTTTGAAGGAATCATCATATCATTTCCCTGGTGTGACCGAAGCGAGGGGAACCAAGGAAAACGTCAGTTAGGATTACCAGCACTGGGTCGTCCTAATTACAATACGACCGACTTCCGTATCTTTCCTTTCTGATGAGGATAATTTCCTCCGGTCACTCCCCAAAATAAACACTGACGCCGATTGGACTCTGGCTTTGATTACTATAATTTTTTGGAAAGGGCGTTGGCTCAAGATAAATATCACCCCAGCGAGACACTTTACTGAAGTTATCCCAGGGTGTGTCGTCAACAACACCAGGCAAATGCAGGGAAAGTACCTTCAAACTAGATCCTGGCACACATCCTCTTCCCTGTTGTGAGCCTGAGATACGTAATGCCAAGACCATAAACAAATTGAATTCAAGATAACTACGAAAACGAAAATTAACGGGAAAAAATCATTACAATAACTTTGAACTTTTATTTCAGTCTAACTTTATCACCATTATAAAAAAAAAAAATAGGTGTATGAGCAGTGATTTCGCCAGACCTGTTGTAGGGGTGTCACACCTAACTCATCGATAGCATCTCGAAGTTTATACAATGTTTTCGGTCAGAAAACGATAGAAACCTTGCAAAACTCCACTTCCACGCTCCGTATTTTTAACATTACACCCCCACCTAAAACTGAAAATCCTGGCGGAATCCCTAAGTATCAGTCTGGCGTAAATTAACAGATCTGAATTGAAGAACAGACTTGCAAAAGAAAAGAAAACAAAATATGGATATAAATTCTGGAGGGGAAAATTAGAGGAAACTTGCTGGTCTTTTCGCGTGTTTCACGCATTTGTTTCCATTGATGCGTTCTGGCTTTCTCTTCTTCGCTGTCTTTCCCCTTCAATGCTCGTAAACTATTCCGTCTACAACGTATCAAATGTCGTTCAAGGGTATAGGATTTCGTTTAGTTGAACTAAACTCAAATTTTCTCCTGCTGCCTAATTCGAGTTCTTCTGTAGTAGTTCACTGCTTAATCGTTCAGTGGACTGATTCAGCGTTGCCAACACGTACGATAATTATTGTTTTGTTCGATAATTTTACCCCTTGTACGATGTACGATAATATGCAAATGTACGATAATTCCGTGATCTCATCTTTACAAATAAATTTACATCCCAATCGCAAGGCAAAAGTCAGTCACTAAATACTTCGTTGACAATTTTTGGAAGGCAAACGAGATTGAAGGTTTAAACAGCTAGAAATTACAACTCTTTTTTTCCTCTGGAAGTCGTAGTCTTTCAGATCCACTGTTACCCGCCCCTACCCCCTCTCTGTTTGTCTCTCCCTCTCTTTCTCTAGACCCTTGGCGGCGTCCTCCGTCCATTCAATGCTGCAATCTCAAAACTGAATGTTTTTTGGCCGCTTACGATGTTACAATTCCCAACATTTCCAATTCAGATCTAGAATTGTTTTCGTATTCTTTAGTTTAAGTAGATAAAAAACAATATCAATGATACCACTTTTGTTCGTTTGAGGACAGATCTGGCCCTTTCAGTCATTTGCTTAACACATCAAAATTGGAATGGCTCGTTGGTTCTTCGGCTTTATTTGGACAAAGAAGTTATGTATAGGAGTAAGGGGAGGCACCCTAGGAGTTAGAAGGTTGCATATATAATAGAAACCGACATATGTGATAAACAATTAATTATTTTCATAAATTATTTTTATATTTAGCACCATTTTGGAAGCGCTATGTCGTTGTATTATTGTCGCCAACGCCTTGGCGTCAATTGCCTTCGGCCGCGAAACCCAATGTATAGCGCCGATGTGAAAAACCGTAGAACGCTCTGTGATAAAATTTAGATTGTTGAATTTTCTTTTTTTACAGTGTACCGGACATTATAATGTATATTAGCAAATATTTTAAGACTCATCACTTCAGCTAAACTCTTTCTTGAAGTAAAGTATGAAATATTGCAATGGGCTAAGTTTTTTGCGCCTGATAATTTTTGGTGGAGAAAAAAAGTATATCTTAAACAGACGCTTCTGGAAATTTGTTAAAAGAATCTGTGTTGCACCTGTTTATAGATCATAGGCAGCTGGAAAACGGAATCTTCGTTTATATCTTGTCTATAGAGACTTCTATAAATCTACATTATAAGAACAATGCAAGGTATATACCCTTTTGTGAGATTTCGATTAGCGCATTCATATTTTATTGCAAGTAAATCATTGTGAGAAGACACTGAAAATAGATTTATGTCAGTGTACTATTGGTATCCCTACCAATTTAGGATATTTTGGAATTTTGCGTGCTATGCTGACAATGTGGTTAGATTGATATTTTGTCAATTGTTTTGCTTTTAATTTTTATAACGGAACCTGAGATTTATGATTGTTGATTCATAAATTAAACCTTTTTCGGAAAAGGTAAAACTAGCGGGAAGAACCGCTGAGGGCTGCTTAGAAAATTGTGGGTACTGAATTTATTGTGACCAAGGTCTAATTGGTTTATTGTTACCATCTGGTTGCGGCAGGGGCAGGTAAAAGAGAAGAAAATGTAAAAACACAGCTAATAAATCCTTAGGATAGATAAGTGAAAGTTGAAATTTGACGAATTTTGAGAGAACAGTTTGATTGCTATTGCTTTTATTGATAACAGTTCGTGAATTGCATCATAATTTTGACTGAGCGCATACGCTTTAAAGCCAGACTGTGAATTGAAACCGGGACACGCTAGTGATTGACGAATTATTTAATCCCTGCCTTGTTTATTACTAAATTTATATTTATTTATCAGATTTCCTATAAATGTTTGCATTGATTAAGGAAATATTTACCAGTGCAGCATAGAAAAGAAGTATTTATTTTTACTTTACACCGATTCTTATAAGAAATGAAAAAGTGAAAATTTTTAAAGTCATCTAGACATCTCAGATTCAGCCCGAGATAGCGTAGCTCACTATGAAATTGAATTATAACTTGTTAGCGAAATATTGTTTTTTATGCCCTTTAGGCATCTCAGACTCAGGCCGAGATAGACTAGGCCAATACAAATTTAAATTTTAACTTCTTTGCGAAATATTGTTTATTTATGGCCTTTAGAGAACTTTAGCTCAGGTCGAGATAGACTAGCCCAATGAAAAGTTGAATCATAACTCTTTAGCGAAATATTGTTTATTTATGGAATTTAGTGTACTTTGCCTTAGGCCAAGTGGATAATGATAGGGTGATTGTTGGTATAAAGAAAGTGGGAGGAAACGGGGTATTGCTTGGCAATTCCCATGCGAACGGTGTTTATGTATCACAAAATTTACATGGTATAAGCTGAGATTGAGCAGACGATCTCCAGAAGCTGAGGGAAATGTTGAGATTTATTTGAAGCGAAAATATATAATTGTTTGAAATTATTGGTCAAATAAACACTATTAGATAGCATTCATAAACTTACAGAACTTGTATACTTTTCCTTTACCTACCAGATTCAAATAATTTTCTTAACTTATGTTCTTTTAGAGGAAAAGACAAGTATACTTTTTAAGAATCTTAAATAAGCTTTGTAGAAATTTGGCAGATGCGCCGCAGAGAAAGATAAACACAATTTGTGTTGTTTTTTAATGGAAATCAGCGTGACTTTAAGCGTCAGCTGGAAGTTGATTTATAGTCCTTTCGTATACTCATTTATATGGAAATCAAGAATTAGAAGTATCCTTGCCCGAGGTGGAATTTTAAGCCATCAACTTTTCTTTGTTGCTTTATCTCTGATTGTGTAGCATATTAACATGGAACGTGAGAAACAGAATAAAAGACAAGAGACATATACAATATTTATCTTAATATTAATTTACTAAAATAACACCCACAAGTAATCCGGCCGAATTACAGCTTGTTAAGCCATTTGCTTGAATAATTTACTGATTGCATATCAGTAGTTACTATTTGTTTACGAAACGCCAACTGTCAGCGCAAAAATTTCATCTACCTGGCGGAAAATTAGCCAAACTCCGGTGTTGCTTTAACCGAACCGACCCGGCACCTAGCATTAATTAATATTTTTTGTAATATCCGTAAACGTTAACTATTTTGAGCTCCATACCTACACTGCATATCTGTGACTTCATTTTTTTCTTTCAGTTTTGGAAAGCTATCTCCATAATATTTCTGAATGTGTATGAAACGAAAATATAAGAAAACAATGAGATAACTTTGTATAGTGTGAGATAACTCGGTATCCTGCGCAGAACACGTGCGCAATAATGTCCTTTAAAGTTGATTTTAAAACCAAATGTTCTATGACCAACTGTATTATCAAACAACATCATAGTACAATTCAAAGTTCCAATGCCAGAATTGGAAAATACATTAATCCCAACTTTACAATCTATGAAAACAATCTTCTACTACTACGGAGGTAAGTTTGTATTACAAAAACTGGAATTACCTTTCTGGTCACGCAAACCCAGAAAATCATCTAGCAATAACTGTTTGCATGCAGTGTGACAACACAAAAATGTTTTGACATATACAAATAGGTTTTAAGATAAAGTTTCATTACCACAAACATTGTAGAACAATTGCTAAGAGCGAAACAAAAAAGTTTTAAAACCATCATAACTTGCTACAAGCAAACGCTTTGCCACACAACTAGGATTATGCTTTATTACTTTAAAATATTATTATTTCAAGGAAAAGACAACGAGCAACTTTGAAATGTAACATCTCAAAACATAGTTTGTAAATGAGGAGAACTTAACACAACATTGGAAAGAGTATAAGGAAACTACCAAAGTGACAGTTTCGACCATGAATTCGTATTCAAAAGGGAATATTTGTTACTTCTTAACTTGGGTTACCTTGCATCTGCCGTAGCGCTGAACGAAGGAGCAGGTGGCTGAGCAATTTCGGTTTCTCTGTAACACTGGTACATCATCCCACTTTTATACTAGGAGCTAATGGGCCAGCATTATTCTGTTTTTTCTACATGATTTATCAACTCATTTTGACACTAATACTGAGTTGGCAACATGCAACCTTAAATAAAAGCGTAATATTATAATAGTGGGATGACGTAGCAGTGTTGCATAGAACCCGAGTTTACTAAGCCACCTGCTCCTTCGTTCAAGACTACATTGTTCTTTATGGGTTTGTCAGTGTGTAGCAAATGTTTTATAATATGGCTGTAGTGTACCACGAAATAGCTCTGTTGGAGAACACAGTTCATGCATAATTATTTTAACGAGACATAGTGATACTAGCATCTCGTAATGCCTGTATCATGTTTTTCCTATCCCGAAGATGGATACGCCTCTTTTTTCCCTCGTCCTCTTCTTTTTCTTCCTTTTTCTTGTTCTTCTGTTTACTGTTATTATTATTATTATTATTATTAATATTTCAAATCCTTAGAGCAGGAAACATGACTAGTAATTTGTTAATAGGCAATTTGAATTAAATCGGTTGTCATTTCACTGCTTTTGTTGTACACCGAATGCCACCATTACTTTCATATTGTATAGTGTACAAAGTAATGCTGCAATGTTACACGGACGAATAAATTAGCTACAAAATAACTTAACAGTACTGGACTGGCTTTATTCCATATCAGCAGCTTTCAATATGTATATGTTCCGTGCATAAAAGGCGCCCAGACCCTTTACTAGCAGGGTGAGTCCTGTCTCAAACAATCAAGACATCTATCGAAGTTCATTTTATATCATCAGTTAGTTGCTAGGATATTTTAAAGTATTGAACCTCCTATTTTGCATTATTTCAGTACTGTTTCAAGCTGACTCTAGAGGGCCTTGATTAGTCCTATCGTTGTAAGCAACAAGATAATTGCCGTCCATCGAGCCTAGTCATGTCTTACTGTATTAGTGTTCGTATACGAATCTAATTAACTATTTCCTATAAAATATCCATGATTCAACAGGTCAGTTAATGGAACGGCATCCGACTTATCGAATTTCAACAGCCTATATCCTCAAAGTTTCAAAGCTTTGGGATCAAAATACACAATGTAGCTACTCGTCGTTGAGTAACAACACCGTATGTTTGATATATCCCAGAACCAATAAAAGGGCTGGTTTCTACTGGCAATTGCCCCGTTGGTAACATTTTATTATTTCACATCGCTCTTTCTTCCATCTCCCTCCCCTCTACGTCGATTATCACGGGTTGGGTATCTTAGTGCAAAAAAATCATCTATAAACATTCTATGGAATTTGAATTCATTTTGTCTAACCCGATAAGTGTGCATCGCAAATCCTGTTTAATTGTAGTACTGTGTGTATTCAATTTTAGCATGTGTCTCTCTTCTGTTTCACTGACATTACCTTTTCCAGTCAAAACATTATAAAGCAATCATCTACTCCATAATACCTTAAAAATGTATCTCCCAACAGCCCTCCCTTCCCTTTCTTTTTTTATATCTACCAGCCGATCCATTCAGTGATGCCCTGTATGGTGGGTTTTCAAATCAAATCAAATAACTTTTTCTTCTTCCTTACAAATTCATTGTGACTATGTTTCACTTACAAAATTGCATTTGTATATCCTTAATAATTTCCTGATGTGCTTAGGAGGAATTTTCTTACTGGTTGGCCGATCTCATACAATATTCAACAGCCATTTTTTCTTTTCGTTTTCTTCCTCATTGGATTCAATTCATTTCGATAACTCGATTTCTGTATCAGGGAATTCGGGCGAGTTAAATTTCCTCTGCATTTCTCGTGGGCTGGTTGTAAAAAAATAAATAAGAAAACAATTTTTACTTTACGTTCCAAATTACTAAAATTTTAACCGGATTAGCATTACTTAACAACCGACAATATTCAATTTCGTAGGTCATTCACGCAACAGTTGTCACAAACTTTTTACACAGCCATAATATACATATATATAACTTGTCCCTCAAAGTCTACCCCCATCTGTTTCACCCTGTGATAAATCCATCTACTTTTGTAAAACATAGGCATTATATTTCTATAGCATCATTAATCGAATTTGTCTCCTTAGGTTTCCGAGTGCACGGTGATTAATGCATCTGAAAGTCTAATCTTTATCGTGATGATAGATAGTCATCTCCAACAGAGATCTATATTATTCAGTCCTATGCCCCTCCGAGCTAGGAGGTGACAAATGGCGTTCAGCTCTACTGTGTTTACAATATAATAAAAAAATATAAAATAAAAAAGGGCAGCAAGCTTTCCCTTTTATTTCTATCACTGAGATCCCCCTCTCCCAAACAGGTTACATTAGTATGAATGGCACTGGGATAATTTATTTCCTTCTTTTACAGTTTAAATGTCTCTGTATCCTGCGGCAAAGAAAAGAGAAAAATAATCAACACACAAAAGGCTCGTTTTTAACATATACTCTCGGGTTTTCTTACGGAAAATACTTGCGGCTACACGTGGATGAATAATAAATGGAAGACGGTTGATTCAGACATTATCTTTGCTTTCAGTTTAAAGATGTAATAGAATTAACAAAAAATGTGTGGGTAATTACCAAGAGCACAATATAAAATGTAGTAAAGCCGTAAACGAATTACAGTATATTTATCCCCGTCCATATACTTATTGTCGTTTAATTAAATTAAGAATATTATTAGAGAAACTAAACCTTATAATGCCTTCTGGCTACATATTGAGCGTGAAGGCAATTGAATACAGTTGCGGGATACAGGAGACAATTCTAAGTACATTAAATCCAGACAAATGCGCAGTAATTCCCGTAAGGATACGATTGTCATTATATCCCAAATAGCAATTGTTGTATTAAAGATTCAACAGACTTGGTAACTGGGAAAGAGTAACAAAAATCTAATTACATAACGATATCTGCAATACTCGCAAGCTGTGCTCACAAATAACAGCAAATGTATAACGTTAACATTAGATAATAAGGGCATATATATATATTTATATATATATATATATATATATATATATATATATATATATATATATTGGAGGTAAACAAATACCCTAAAGTTAAGGTAGTATCCGTTGCTTCTGGTTCCAGCGATATTTGCAATCCGTATGAAGGTTCATTAATTATTACTAAGATCAATTGGTATTCATGCAAATATTACAAATATTTCAGTTCTATGCATTCATGTAGCACAATTATACAGTTCCAAACCAGGAGCATTACGTACCACTATATGTTTCGTCTAACTGAAAATGCAGTGTGGCCAACTCATTATTAGACTGTTTTTAACAAATTTTATTAAAGTTTATTCAATTTATACTGACTTGGCAACGCTTTCCATTAATTATTTAATACGTGTTTTCTACTTTATCCATATTAATAGACTAGTTATATTGATTTATAATTTGATCTACAGAATTTACGTCGTTTAGAAATGCCAAACGTCCTACAAAGGTTCAGTTCGCAGCTAAAACAACCTTATATGTTAACATCAATATTAATTATTCAGGACCTTATGCACATTTTAACGCATTTCCTCTCGCTCGAGACAGAAGTTCAAGAACTCACCACTCCAATCTCACTTATTGTATTTCTTTTTGCTATACCATTCATCTTAATTAATACATGTTAACTTCTAACCCACAAAAGTATTAGAACATTTTTATCTATTATAACAACATACTCATGCTTTTATAGTGAATGAAATGCATCTAAAACCTTCAATAACATGTCATATCCGCCTCTATATTTAACTCTGGTAATTTTTCACTATGAAGGGTAATACACTTTCTACATGAGTGGAGAAAACGCGGCAGTTTTACCGCGAGTTGTAACAAAACTTATGATTTTAAATGCATGCATCTACACGATCGCTTTCACCGCGCGGTTTCGAAACGTTGAAACCTAGGGAGGCAGTTTCAAAGGATGAAGACGCGTTAAAATCGCGAACAGAAGACCATTCTACATAAGGCAACTTCTTTCTTCTTCTCCTAGCAGTAAAATATGTTTAATACAGAAAACAATAATAAAAAAAGCTATAAAAACTTTCGTTTCTTAAACAATTCGTATCGAAAAGGAAAAAATATTGTGTATGTATAACCATAGATCTCATAGTAAGTTTATTATGAGATCTATTGAATTACTAAAACGTAAAGCATGGGGAGCACTAACTGAAGAATTTATAAAGTGACTGTACATGAGAGTACGCCCCAATCTTATCTTTTTAGTCATGCATAAACAAAGTTATTTTTCCCTTTTTAGTACGAATAGCTTATGAAACGTATGTCGTGGCATTGCATGCTAGTATTTATGGGTAATTTTAAAAATATTATAATATATTTTTGAAATATATAAATATATAGAAATATATAAAAGTATATAGAAATATATACATTAGGGAATTCAATTGTCACCCGACTTACTCGCTGTGCAAATTTTCACCATTGTATGACGTCGGGAAATGAGCTAAATTAACGTTACAAGATTCGAGGACACCACGAACCATTGTAATCTAAAGAAAAGGATGTAAAAAAAATAAAAATAGAACTTTCTTAAAGACATGCTTTTCTTACACCATTCTGTGCAAAAAAGTAAAAAAAAAATATATTTTTTATGTATAACTTTAAAAAAGGCATGGGGTGGGCTTTCATATGCAGTCACTTCGTATTTTTTTTTCGATTTGTGCATCCCATACTTTTCTTTTTAATTATGCACAAACAATTATTTTTTATTACGAATTGTTTAAAAAAAAAGTATGTCTTTAAAAAGTATTAATATTTTTTATTTTTTTTAGTTATTTCTATGTTTGGATACCTTTCCTCAAGCTATTTTGGGACCCAAATCTTAAAGTCTTCTAGAACTAGTCAAACGGAGTATCGTTGCAGGCTAGTCTTTACTTTAGGATAAAGAAGTCCATATTAAAAACAAATATTGAAATGTGCTTTTAAAATATAGAAATATATCAAAGTAACAATGGAATGTTCTAATATCACCCGACTTACGTCGCTGTGCAAAACTGCATCATTGTATGACGTCTGGAAACGAGATAAATTAACATTAAAAGATTTGAGAACACCACGAACCATTGTGAAGTAAATGAAATGATGTAAAAGCTAATTTTGAGGTGGAACAGGAACCACAGAGGTGCAGGAACTGGCCTTAAATGGTGTTAAGTCCAAAGACTACAGTAATCGTGAACTGAAGGCAAAATATTGGATCTACCTGGGAACCCCTAGGGCGGTTCGAAGAAAAATTCAGAATTTCACATTTCTGACGATAGCGCTGACACCAGAACATATAGTCGGCCTTCGGGATCGTAATATACGCTTCAATACATTTTAAACGGTGTATCAAGCGTCAAATTCGGTAAAGGGGTTCAAAAGTTATAACTTTTTTATTCGAATCACAGAATTTTCACAAATGTTTTAAAAGCGTATCTGTCATTCTCTCTGTATTTTCGTTTTAGCCCCAAATGGATGGTACCTGGTGGTTTGGGGTTCAATTGCGGGCCCCGACAAGTTGGGGTTAAATCGATTCTTATTTTGTTGATCGGAGTTACCGTTTTCGAGAGCCTACCACGGTCCAAAATCATTTTTTTGTATGAAAACTATTTGTTTAATAGGCAGCCTTACAAAATAAGTGATACTAATATAAGAAACTCTTCGGTGTGAAGGGAAGAGTGACGCAATAATTCTACTCACAAGAGGAGTGATACCCGAGTGATTTTCTTTGTCACAATGGGTTACGGAAGGATACCAAATCACTTAATTTTAATACAAAAGAAACACTACCTTCATAGTTGCACGAAGAAAATCACTCGTGGAATGAATATCACGTGTTTTGTGAGTAGAATTCTTACGTCACTCTTCCCTTTACTCCGAAAGGTTTTTATAGTAATTGTTGATAATATGGATTTGATCTTATTCTCACATGGAAGTATTTAAGTTCGAATTTGTATTGCCCAGCCAGTCCGCTCTTCATATTTCGTTCTTGGAAGTTTAACGTACCAACTTTACATATTTAAGTGTCTCCGCCTCTCCTAAATTTGCTTTGTATTGATTCACCATTTGGCTATTAAATCAAAGAAATATGTATAATATTGCTATGGACTAACAATTGAGCGATTCCGCAATAATTTTAAATAGAAATATTCAAAAGAATAATAACGAACTTATATGATGTAAAAGAGTGCCTGCGTGCACCCAAGTTTGGAAAAAAAAACATTCGCTATCGATTCGGAAAAGTGATATCCGCGTTTTTATATACCGGTAACACAACAATTATATATATGTATATACAAATAAAGTTAATCTGCAAAGCTAGAAATGAACATTGTTTTATTCACGCGATCAACCACGAGTAATCGAAGGCATGTTCTTCATGTCCATTACAGACAACGAAGTCACAACTTAAAAAAATAAATTGTAAGAAATTAAATCTACAGTTGATTTAATTAATACAAAAATTCTAAAGCTATGTCATACTGCTTAGCCCACAATTAACCTACCTTTTTAACGAATTCGCTCTTAATGGAATTTTCCAAACAACGCTGAATATAGCAAAAATCAAGCCTATATTTTTATAAAAAGAGAGAAGTGCTTGGTTAGAAAATTACAAACTAATTTATCTCTTTCCTGCATTCAGTAACATTTTAGAAAAACAAAAAAAAAAGATACTTCTAAGCTTCCTAATAAAAATACTCCTAATCTTCACAATATAATAACACATGCACAACAGGGTTTTATTTCACAGAAAAGCAGTACAACAGCTACATACTCCTTAATAGATAGCATACTGCAGGAACTAAATAAATAAAAATAATACTAGGTATAATTTATGATTTAACTAAAGCTTTTGACGTAGTCAATCATCGAATACTTTTACCCAAAAAAATGGAACATTACGTAATAAGAGGAAACTATTTAAGACTTTTTGAATCGTACCTACGCAACAGAAAACAGACAGTAGAAATAACCAACACACCGAACGGAATAAAAAACATACAAATCAACATATCGAGAAAGTTCACATGGGATTCCTCAGGGTCCAATCTTGGGCCCCTTACTTTTCTAAATATATATAAATGATTTGCAGACAAATACAACAGAAGCGAAATTGATACTATATACTAATGATACTAATGTTCTAATAAGAAGTAATGTCAGTACCTTATCGAGGAAATTAGAAGAGGTAATCGAAAAATGAAACCACGTTGTGATTGTAATAAGTTAGTTCTTAATGGAATAACATCTCAGTACGCTGCATATAGTTCCATACAATACAAAATAATATCAGCAAACTCTTTACTCAAGCAATTGGCTAGTGATACTAGATTTCTAGGAATTACTAAAAATTAGAATCTTAAATGGACTAACCACATACAAACAGTAGTATATCAGAGAAGCTTAATTCCCAACTGTATGCTTTAAGAACTCTAAAATAAACTCTAAGAACCAAGTCACTAATTAAGGTTTACTATGGATTTATCTACTAACTAATCAGTTTTGGCATTATATTTTAGGGCAACACAAGTCAAAGCTCAGTAATTTTCCTGAAACAAAAGCAGGGTTTAAGAATCATAGCTGGAATCCGACGGAGAGACAGCTGTAAACAATTGTTTAAACAATTCGAGTTACTAACTGTTCCTTCAGTATATATATATATATACGAAATAGCAAGCCATAATAAAATAAATTAATGTAGTCCAAAACAATATGCTTACAATACAAGAAAAATACAAAGAATCATATTTCACCAGACTAAGCATTGTACAGGATGGTCCCGAACACATGGGTAGCAATATATACAATAAAATCCAAAACGAAATAAAAGGTGAAAAGGACTTCAAAAAGTTCAGAAAAGAAAGTTAAGAATATATTTAGTAGAGAAGGATTTCTACAGTATAAAGGGATACCTGGAAACTAATAGGTAAATTAGATTCTGTAACTAATTAAGACATAAAAGTAAATAAAAGTGTATCCTTATATTGTTTTTTACTATTATTATTGTGGTTGTTTATTATAGTAGAATATTAGTAATGTAGTAATTTGTTACAAACATGGTAAGAATCGAATGCCATAAAACATATTATAAAATGTTTCTGATATAAATGCCGTTTGTATGTAAATACTGCACTGAGCCCTCCGCATACCAATTTATTGTGTTTAATGGAGTAATAAATGAAACAAATTGAAAAGTATATAAACGGGGCCAGAGTGGTTCTGAACCAGTTCATCTCAGCCTTCGGGTCGAAACCCATCTAGTCCCTTGTTGGGTGTGTCTTTTCTTCGGACAGCCATCCGTTAATAAATCTTATTATAATTGGATATTCTCAATCTTTTATTATTTTGCTTTATTATCATCATATTCCTTGCGCTGTGCTTTATAAGCTTTTCTTGCATTACCTTCTTTACCAACTTCTGCTCGTATTGAGCTAGGCAAACAGGCATACCTCTGATTAGAGGATAAAGTGTTAATTATTTAGGAGTTTTAATTGGCAATCATCTAAAATGAAATTTACTTGTATTGCGCATTATAAATACACTAAAAATATCTTCTAGGTTTGTTCTTCTTAGATAAATTCTTAAAACAAATCATCACGTATGTGGTACTTTGCTTTTACACGGAGTGAGTTTATTAGAATACTGCATATTAAATTGGGACGCCAGATACACGTCTTATATAAAACTTTTTGTAATCCAACAGAACAATATTTTGGGACTATGTTAGAATAGAAAATTTGATTGTGATGTTAAAAATTTGTATAACGGTTTTCATGTATTTCCAATCAATTGATTATATTTAAAATGCATTGATGTATATTAGAATAAAAGAAACAAAATTGAACAAGTTACGTCATGAGTATGAAACTAGATGTGTTCCAAATGAGAGCATAGAAACCATCAGAACTAACAAAACGTCAACATACCACCAAACTTACTAACTTGTACCAATCGTTTACAATAAAATACATATATACATTAGAAAAGAAATCAAACAAGCCTGTTTATAACCTTTTTTTTGTGTTGGATAGAAAGAATAAATGACAATGATTTAGAAGCAATATTATGTAAATAATCTGTTATGGGGTACCAGACAACAGCAAGCTAATGATTATTCGCTATGAAGACTCGCACACAAACTGAGGCTTCTGTGAGTCGAAATGTTATGCAAAATTGAAATGTACAAAGTTAAATACATTTCACATTTAAAAAAATCAAAATAACGGCCTAATAAATTGAGGTTGCTGACCCTGAAGTAAGTTTATCTACATTTAAAGATTATGTGAAAAAATGTTCTACAGGCACAAACAAAGTGAACTTACAAGAGAACAGAAAAGTTCGAGTAGGTGCCCAAGAAATAATGAATAAGGATGAATAAATGAAAGAAAAATAGAGAGAAAGAAAAGAAGAAAAAATAAAATAACAAAGGAGATAAGGGTCCTACAGATAAAGACAGAGACATTTTCTGAAACCAATACGAGTAATTGAATTTTTGCTCTTCAACATTCTGTCCTAATCTTATTAAGTCTTAGTAATAAGATTTTCCTGTCATTAACAGCGCTCACTGCTGTGTGTATCCACAAAATTGTTCTCATCCAAATTCAAAAAAGAAAATATGAATAACAGAATCTCTTTCTCTCTCTCTCTCTCTCTCTCTCTCTCTCTCTCTTTCTCTTACATCCACACCCATATTGTTGGTTGTGCTGTGTTGAACTTCTGACCCGTATGATGCGTGACTGGAATTACGTGTTGGATCCCCTTTAATATCTTTACACATTTCGCTTCACTTTCGCAACAACTAAGTGAACGATGATAAAGTAATATCAATGTAAATTCTGGTTTGATTCAATAGCACCGTTAAGCTTTATATTTCGTTTAGCTTCTAGAAGGTAGGGAAGAAACTCAGTGCAATGATTTTATGTTCTTCGGGAAGCACTATTCTATGGATAGGATAGAGTTGATAGCAAACAATGGATACTCAGTCTCAATTTCATCTCGGCTGAGCTTAGAGTCCTGCAAACCTAGACCCACACTATCCCGGCTGGCCTCTGCTGCCCCTACCCGTTTAGTTCTGTCCTGCCCGCAGTCCATCCCACTGCAGACCAGTCTCGGACGGCCCGTGCAAATCACCTACCCTGTTTAGTTCCGTCTGGCCAGGACTCCATCTCAGGCCCGGACCAACCCTCCCCGGTCCCTAGACCCCTATCAACCCAGGCACACACTGATGTGAGGTCAGCCTGTAGCGATGATGTACATGCATATAAAGAAAGTAGGAAGTTTGTGTCTGTCTGTATGTACGTTAGTAACTATAATCTGCATGTGTCCCTTGATTTCCACGAAATTTTTCGCTCTTGTTCCTCAGGTACTGAACCACGGGCCGGGTCTTACAAATATTCCCGGTCTGATATTGCGCCCCAGTTGTCACTGTTGCAACTTTCTTACTCTTTTAATTTGTTTTTAATGTGGGCGTATCAGCACGAAACTTGACACTTATTATTCGACACAATACAAGAATTCTGTGAGAAATTTCGTCCCCAAGTGTCAATGTTCCCACCTATTTCATAAAATAGCTTACCTATTTTATAAAATATATATCGCATAAATTTATACAAATTTGCATTGACAAACACTAAATTTTGTATACACATGAGTCAGGTACTGCGACAGATCGTGGAGGTAATCCGGTCACCATGGTTGAAGATGTTGCAAATAAATTACTAAAATTAAATATCTAAAATTACTCCGATATTGTTGGCCTTATTCGCAACAAACTTTGCATGTAGGTATTGGGACAGTTCACAGAGATACTGCGGACATCACAGGCGCTGAAGTAGTCAATGTTGTTAAACAATTTCGAAAAATATTGTTTAAAATTTTTTCCATACGTTGTAGATATATGTACTAAACTTGGCATTTAGTTACTGGGACAAGTCATATATGTTTTCCAGGTGCCGACGTTGTCAGTGTTGCCAATTAATTTCGAAATTTTAATACTTATAATTGTTCCAATATTGTTGGTTTGTAGGTACACCAAACATGACATTTAGGTACTAGGACAGGTTATAGAGATACTCCCTGCACTGCAGTTCAGTATTGCCAAACAATTTTATGAATGATACAATTGTTGCCAATATACGTATTTTACTGATCATGCACTAACGGACGTACATGTCAACAGGTTGTTAATACCATCCTCATTTCGGTTTTCTAAGATTCTCCTCAGTTCCAAGATACAAATACTGAGATGATACCTTAAGGAAGACTTTTGCATCTACATTACCACTCCGTACCTCGAAATAGTGCTCACCGAGGGTTATCATAATCACTGGGGCGAGTTTAGGCCCTAGCTGCGTGAATGGTTAATACAATGTAAAGTATATAAATAAGTTGACACTTAGCAATACACAAAATAACACAAATTTATTTGAAGATAATAAAAAGTAATATTTGTTTTCTCGAGAATGGAAGGAAAGCTACGAATTAGAATTAATCTACAATCATTGTACGTAGATGTAAAATACTTTTACCGAGGCAATTTGTCAATGTTGGGAACTAGCTGACTGATACAGGTGAAAGTGTCATAAATGGAAACATAAAGACCTGAAACTGAGCGGCTGTAGCTCAGTTGGTAGAGCGTAGGCTTAGCGATCAGAAGATCCTTGGAACGATCCCAGTGACCCTACCATGACTGAGGTTTTTCGAGAGTTTTCTTCGCTCACACCACACAAATGCCTATACGGTGTCTGCAAACTAATCCAAGGCCATGAGACTCTTCCCTACTCTATCCTTGTCTTAGCCTAAAATGCTTAAAGGTTATAAATAAATTTAAAAAATAATACGTGAACTAGGTTAATTTGAAACAGAAACAGTATGGATGAACAGCAGATAAATATATGCTTAAGGTAGTGGACATTGGAGGAAAAATCTGGAAAGTCCATGTTGGAATACATTCAAAGTTATTGTAGATAAGAGATGTTTAAAAACAATGATTTAACTACTGTGTCGCTTGCAGACGAATATTTAGATGCACGTCAAGTAAATTTGGCACACACGAGAGACTCCTGCAGCAAAATTAGGCTTAATGAAACAATTGACGAGCGGAACAGAAACACAAGCACATTCGTTTTGTTTATTTGAGCCTTCCTGCTCGTTGGACTGAGGCAAGTGTTAGCGATATCATTTGTGAATAAAGACAACTGACGGGGTAGAGTGTGAACTTGGAAGCAAAAGTACAGGTTACCGAAATCTACTAATAAGTATTGAACAAGTGGCATGGGACAGACTATATACAGTTCTTCGGAGGGGGATTGCCGTGGATAGATTTGCATTGCCAGGAGCGATCCCTGGTTTATATAAAGTTTATGTAAGGTATTATTTCATCAAAAGAAAAATATGCAAAGCACTACGCCACGTTTCACCCAGGCTTAATTGTTTGCTTGATATTAACAGTCTAAACGAGCTGGAAAGCTTCTGAGGACAGAAATTACAGCTTTTAGTAAAGTGGGCTACGAACTAGTGCTATCATGAAGTATTCAAATATTCGAATGTTCGAAATGCCAGAAGTCATGGAATATTCTAATAATCTGAGCTTTAGTTTTGACTTACTTTGATTGGTAAGTATATCATTGGGGTTCAACCTCATGAGAACTAAATCCATTTTCTATAGCCTCATCCGTAGATCCCCACCATCATACCCAATTTCGTCCTTGCTCTTATTCAAACTTAACTCTGAGTGGGAAACTCAACCCTGACCTCGCGATGGGGTTTCATCCTCGACTTCACTGAACCACAACCTAACAATCTCGACGTCATTTAACCTCAACCTCAATCTACCGAGCCGTCGTAGCTCACTGGTAGAGCGCTGGCGTAGCTTTCGAGAGGTTCGTGAGTTCGATCCCATTGGCAGACCATCCTGACAGGTTTTTCCAAAGTTTTTTATTAGTCACAACAGGCAAACACCGGGATGGCACCTTTCCTCATCCTTTCCCTTCGCCTACCCAGTCTCAGCCTTGGCTAAAGGCCATAAATAAAATTCAAATTCAATATCGATCTGACTTAAACCTCAACCTTACGATGAAACTTGAACTTTATCCTCACTCAATCTCAGGCTCATGACGGAACCTCAACCTCACTCAACCTCACAAGGAACTTGAACTCCAATCTCATTCAACCTCACGATATAGCTTCAACCTAGACCGTAAAATTTTAAGCGCGCGTGTAGAAGTCTAAGAGAGAGAAGCTTAAGTTTTGAACTTGCGAGGTTCAACACATGAGTGCGGTTGATGCTGAAGTTCCATCGCGAGTTTTAGGATAAGAGAGGTCGACGTGGAAGTTTCATCGTGACGTTGTGGTTCCATCGTGGGTTCCATTCCAAAATTCCATCGTGACGTTAATGTTGAGGTCGAGGTTGAAGTTCCTTCGTGTGCTTGAAGTAGAAATAACACTATGAGGTTGTGGTTAAGTGAGGTCGAGGTTGTAGTCCCATCGAGAGCTTCAGTTTGAGTTAGGTCGGGATTGAAGTTCTTTCATGTGGTTGAGGTTCAGTGGGGTCGAGCTTGAGGTTCCAACCTTAGATTGAGCTTGACTGAAGTCGATGTTGAAATCCTAAGGTTGAGCGAGATCAATGTTGAAGATCCATACCGTAATTCTGAGGTTGAGTGAAGTCGAGATTGAAGTTCTATCGTGAGGTAGACGTTGAGTGAGATCGAGGTTGAAGATTCATCGTCAGGTTGAGGTAAATGTCATATCGTGCTGTCGAGTTTGAAGATATCCGTTGTTAGCTTGAGTGAGGGAAGGCGAAAGTTCATCGTAAGGTTGAGGTTAAGTGAGGTCTATGTTTTAGTTCCCATGAAGTTGAATTGAGTGCGCTGGAAGCTAAACTTCCATAACCAAGTTGAAGCTGAATAAGGTCGTGTTTGAAATTCGATCGTGCGGTTGAAGTTGAGAGAGGTCGGAGTTAAAGTTCCATCGTGGGTTTGAGTTTGAAGATTCATCTTGGAAGAATTGAATTGAATTTGAAGTTATGGACTTTAGGTATCTACGGCTCAGGTAGGATAGGGGAGGGGAAACGATGACGGAAGACGTCGGTAAGGGCCTAAGTTGAAGGTAACAACCAGGCATTTGCCTGGTATGACTGAGGAAAACTTGGAAAAAGCTCAGTCAAGATGATTGACTGCTGGTTTTGAACCCGTAACCTCTCGAATGCTAGGTCAGCGCTATATCACTGAGCTTTGGTCATATTTAATAATAATAGTGGTCAATTTTAAGAAGAGCGCCATATTTTGTGCTTAAAAATATAATTATTATTTTTTTTTTTTTATCTTGGAAGCTCAAAATTTGTTAGGAAGGGAATGATCCAAACATTTAATAACATGAGTATGTTTGGACAACAGATGAAATCGAGTCCATTTGACATCACCTTTGACCCTAAGTATTGGAAAATTCGAAGCTTCGATTTCCAAAGTAAATAAATAAATAAATGGTACTTTATCTTCTATTAAATAAGATATGAGAAAATTAGTCTGGCATGGCTTTAGGATCAGGAGATACGAAATAATAAGTGTAATTATGTGACCAACAAGAGCAGAATGTAGCGTCTACACAGTGATCTTCTCTAAGAATATTTTGAAGTAAGGTGAAAAATAAGGAAGGGCTAACTGATCGCACGATCTCCGACAACACTGTTTACAATGTCTAGGCAACACAATGAAGAAACGTTACGAGATGATCAGAGTAGGAAGAAGAACGCCAAATGAAGAACTCAACA
The DNA here is from genome assembly GCA_022664845.1 of Lepisma saccharinum. Taxonomy (NCBI): domain Eukaryota; kingdom Metazoa; phylum Arthropoda; class Insecta; order Zygentoma; family Lepismatidae; genus Lepisma; species Lepisma saccharinum. The sequence continues at coordinate 7,314 of JAGDQP010020390.1, read as the reverse complement.
GATTGTATGATTAACCCTATATTATAGGAATATTAAAATCAGGAACTGGAAATCATGTAACTCGGATGAGGGGAAAACTGGAACATTACATTTCACTATGATTTATAACCTGGCGCAGAGAGGCCGTTTGGAAGACTGAGACTCCGTTGGTATGACAATATTAGAATGGATCTTTGATAGGTAGAAAGTGATGAAAACTGGCTTGGCCATGCAGAGGATAGATTCTAGGGGCGAGTGTTTGCTACTGCGATGTTGAACTTGCGATTTCTCTAAGCTCCTGCTGTTAACACCCATAAATTCATTTTATCTATTGTATATTTTTCTGTATGCCACAGAGTTCGTTAATTAGTTAACTAGGTTCATTAGTTATATTCACGTAACTGTTTTCGGCTGTAAATTTACACAAATATGATTATGGAAAAGAGTACTATGGAAAAATTAACACAAGACTAAAAATAGAATTGTTCTAAATTTCTTGAAAAGATTCCTTGAAAACCACTCCGAAACTATGTATGTTCTTTTGTTAAAAATATATAACATTGTGTTCCATTTAGCAGGAAATAGTTATGAAATACATATCATATATCAATATATTGACAAATCGCACGTGCCACAGACATTTCTCAGCCGAAGGATAAAGGCACAATGTCATGAAAGTAGGTCGATCATTGCATGCGTGGGATTTTTTCTAGATTTCCTCATTTATTTTATAATTCCTACTTGTTTCGCAAGTCAAACAAGTATAGTAAATTAAACAGCCTCCTTTGGGTTTGGGAGGGCCGGGCCAAATATGTTTCGGGGGCTCTCTAGTAGACAAGTTGATTATAAAAATTTTAGTAGAATATAGTTGTAACGTGATGTGTGTTTTTTGATGACGATTTAGAAAAAAATACGTAATTGTTCCTGGACCTAACATAATTTATGTCTCAACACTTCCTATTTACTTTATTTAGCATTAAGAAATAATATTCCTATAAATTAACACCTACTACACGTTCCATATGTAAGTGTGCCTGTGTTGAGCGGTCAACCACTGACTAAACTGTAAACACACAAACACAACCTAGCTCATACGTGACACATCCTTTCTCACGCAGTGTTGAAAACTATTTTTGGCAGAGATACGGACAGGGCAACTTTTCTAAAAAAAAAAAAGTTGATTTTTTTTGTTTAAATCAACTTTTTATTCAAATAAAAAATTGATTTAACTACCTTGCGCCACTGAAAACAGCTATTAAGTTAGTTTCTTTTTTAAAATGCCTTAACCAGTAAAACTAAAATAAAATTCACAAGTATGTGGTGTTTGCTGCAGAAGATAGGCATGAAAAATATGCAATTACAACCAATGTAATAGTTTTGGAGAGGAAAACAGATGTGACTTTACTTATTTATTGTATATTTTGCAAAGGATAGTAAACATGTAGGAAATGTCTACGTTACTTTCGTCGGTACACGATGAATGAAGCGATTTTAAAGATGTATACACCGCAACTAACTTGGAAAAAGAAACAATTAACACTGTTTCTACGTATCAGCTTCCCTTCTAAATTGACATCTGTGCCTTCCTACCTTCCTAAGTAATTGCAAATTATATGATAGCAGTTGCCTCTTTTCCCCGCGCTACATCTCCCAAACGAAATGTTCCACCAGTTACGTTTCCAAAGATATATTTTAGTTCATTTCAGTTTGAGTTTTCAGTCCTCAAAATCGTACTATCAATTTGCGAACATCTCGTGACAATAAATTCCATAAATAAGAGAGCTAATGCTTGCGTGGCTAAAATACTTTCAAGGGACCGACGTCTTTGTGGTCGTTTGTAGAATCGAAGCTCTTGTTTGCTTTCCAAATACCTTAACCAGTAAACACTAAAATAAAATGAATAAATATGTGGTGTTTCCTACGGAAGATAGCCATGGAAAAGATACAATTGCAACAACTTGTAGAAATTTCGAAAAGGAAGGAACATTCGGCGTTACTTATTTATGGTATTGTTTACAAAAAAAAAGTAAAGAAAATAAAGTAAAATACACGATCAACGAAGTTGTTTCAGAGCGGTTTATACCGTAATTAAGTTCGAAATAGAAGCAATTTACAGTTTTTACGTATCAGCTTTCCATCTAAACTGACGTGTGTGTCTTCCTTTCTTCCTAAGTGATTGCAAATTGTATAATCGTTTTGCCTCTTTTCTCCAGGCTACATCTTCCTAACGAAATATTCGAGGATTTAAGTTTACTAAGATAAAATTTAGTTCACTTCACGTACAGTTTTCAGCCATCAAAATTGTACTATCAGTTTGGGAACACCGTATGACAAAATTCCATAAAGTACAATGAGAGCTATTTTAGAGCTTTGGTCACTGAGTTGTAGAGCGCGTACCTCTGGTCCGTGGGGTCCCCGATTTGGTAACCTCTCGTGGCATGTGGGATTTCAGGTGAGCAAAACGCATGCTCATGGGTTTTCTCTTGTTTTCTCCCACTTTCTTCATTCCATCGATTTTGCCATTATGATCATTCGGTCTGATCCAAAGTTACCTACAAGCCTAAGATAAAATTCAATTAAATGAGAGCAATTTAGCACAATGAAATCAATAGTAGATACGCAGCTCTGCATTTTCATCCTTCAGCATACACGTAGTTTAACTTTATGTTTCCGTTAAGAATTAATAATTTTTGAACAATTTGTGGAGAAATTACATAAGTTTGATACAACTACAATTTGCGTAATAAAAAGTAGGTAATATTACAAAACATCAATTTTTGTTTTTGAAACAAAACTGGAGTTTTGTATTGTGTGTATTCGTTTCCATATGTGGCAAAAATAAACGTATTGGTAATACAAATTGTAAACTTATAATATGAATTCTAAAATTTCGTTCTATTCTAAAATTTCGCGTGTAATATGAAATCAACCAATCAAACAATTTTTCAAATTTCTAGGGCGATCGCTTTGGGCTTAGATTTACATCATAAGAGTCTATCAACACATAGGACTGATAGGTGAATTTCAAACGTACACATGGTTCAAACCATGGAATGATTAAAACTACTGCTCTTTGGCTCTAGTTAAAAAAATAACATTTAAATAATAATTTTAAAAAATAATCTGATTTAGATCAATCCACTTTGGTTTAAATAGTCTTGAATTAAAATTAGCGTTAGAATATACGTTAGTCATTTAGTTTACGATAACTGTTTGAAGAGAAAAATCCTGCTAAATACTATAAAAGTCAAAGATAGGCAAAGGTAATAATTATTCTGGGTATTGGGTGCCGTGTTTCATCTTCTCTCTCTCTCTCTCGATATAGGTGTGTACAGCAACAGTTGCCATTACCCCCTTCCGCTCTCTCTGTCTCTGTACTTGTCTTTTCTCTCTCTCTCTCTCCCTCTCTCTCTCTCTCTCTCTCTCTCTTTTTCTCAAAATCGGAATGTTCCCGTTCCATTCTACGTATGCCTGAAATCTACGCAAAATCATTTTACTTCCTACGTGCTGAGGGAGATTAAAGAACCTTAAAAGTCAAAGCGATTCGTGATGTCGGGCGTCGTGTTCAGAAAATGGAGACATCGAAAGAAAGCTCCTCGTAGAGTAACGGAGTGAAGGAAAACATGTAATACAAGGTTAGTGTAGTTTATGTCTGTAGTTTTATGTCCCTACCCGTCCTCGTCCTTGTCCTTTGTCATGTCCTTGTTACCACTAAAGCTTGTATACTACTAAAATAAAATTAAAAAAAAATATCTACTATGATGATACCCGGCCGATTTTTCTTTTATCTAATTGGCTCAGGAAACTGATTTAAAAATACAACGGCCTCCAGTAGTTTTCTTCTGAGGACCGAATGGAAGGTTGGCCTAATATCTCAATAAAAAGTGTTGGTGATCCAGATAGTTTGTTGACTATGTATAGGACAGTACAGTAAGACCAAGCGGCCATAGCTCACACTGACTTCGTATTCAAGACGTCTTCTGCTATATACCAGCGCCATTCTGACCGAGGTTTTCGTCAATCACACCATGCAAATTCCGGGATGGTACATTCAACCGAAGTCCTGATCGGTTCAATCTCGCATCCCGGCCAGAGTCATAGATGCCTAAATGCCATAAATCAATTGAATTGAATTTTTTTATGGTTTAAGGCATCTGAGACTCAGGTCGGGATAACGGAGGGGAAAGGATTCGGGAAGGTATCGGCCAGGGCATATGTTGAAGGTGCCATCCCGGCATTTGCCTAATGTGACTGAGGAAAAATCTTGGAATAAACCTCAGTCAGGATGGTCGGCCGCTGGAACCAAACCTAAGACCTCCAGAACGCTACACCAATACTCTACCACTGAGCTACGGCGGCTCGGTATAAATAAATTGAAACAGGACAGTAAGAATGTACGGTTATCAGTTTCTCCGTTTAACTGTGTAATTACAAGAAAGTAAAAAAGAAAATGAATTCACATTGCAATTTTTTTTCAACTAAAAGTGTTTATATGCACACAATTCTAATCAATTCACACAATTATACCCGAGTAATTACTCAAAATTCATAAATATTTGGGTATTTATAACAACCAAGAGTTTGTTTTTTTTAAATTGATTTATAGTTTTCCTTATTCTATCCAATTAAGTGTAATTAAGAACACTTGAACACAGGAAACAATGTTTAAATTAAATTCAAATTATTATTTTTTTAATTTTCAGTCATACGCGTACCTGTGTTTGCATGTACAATACATGCATCCTTTTTGAAGTTTTCGATGATTATTTAAGCTTTTAATTAGGTGTAACATCAATAAATCATTCCTCAATGTTATCACATTTCCCACAGCCTCATAATAGAACTTTAAATAAGAACAATACATGAAAAGTCGTTTCCCTCGGTGGGTATAAAATGTTAATGAATTTGTCCTTAAGACAGACGATATATTTTTGCTTCAACTTAAAATTAAGAAAAGTTAAATTTGAATAAAAAATAGTAAAAAAAAAAAACCACTGTAATAGGGGAGGCCTACTTGTATGCTTCGGCAACTTACAAAACATAAAACTTACTCCGAGTCATTCTCGTCTTTGATGACTATGTTATCGCTATCTCTTCGTCATCTACACTGTCATTAGATGAACAGTCCATCTCATCTGATTCCACTTGCTCATCATCCTCTTCATTGTATTGACTTCCTCTGATTAGCTCTGATGTAAAGACATAGTGAACTTTCGATATAAAGTAGTAATTTGGCGACGATCTTTCCTCTGGGAAGATGTATCTGAGGATGAGGTAAGTCCAATACTGTGGCGGAGGGGATTAAGGGGAACCTATGTTTTGGCTGATGTTGCAATACCTGTCAGATTAGCTGCTATAGAAAGAACATTAGTACGTTCGGCTGGGTCCAAAACAAGAAGAGAAACAGGTTATCAACTCAACGACCAGCAAACCATTTAACTTACTCACAACTGGTATATACAGGGTGGTAAGGTTACGGACCGACAAACTTCGGGCGGTGATAGTACAGCAAAAAATAAAGAAATAAAGCCGAGACAACAGGGGGAAATTCCGAGGCGTTACGGAGCTACAACCTGCCGAAAGCGTGAGAAAATTAACTTCAGAGCGGATTATTGCGAAGACGAGAAATCGGAGAGTAGGCGGTTGAGAGTAAATTAGAGGAAGTCACACCCGGGCTATCCAAAAATGCATATTGGAAAATGATATATTCAGGGCTCAAGGGATTCCCCAAAGGAAGTAGGGGATTCCCAGAAAGTCTTCCAAGTAAAGATGGGTCGAAAGGACCACAAATGAGATGAGTTGCCAATAGGTAACAGTAATTCATTGCCGGCACATCGATATCTCAACGAGAATTAATGTTATGACCATTTAAAAAAAAATAATGCGTGGTTGCATATCAGACAGGGGGGATAATTAAAGACAGTCAACGAGAGTTTGGCTTATTTATTAGCAATGAGAGAGACTAGGAGTATCCAGTCGAATGGTGGTGAGTACGCATCTCAACAGCTGCAGTATAGTAAAAAAGACGTCCTCGTTGGTCGAGTGGTCAGTGTCATCAGGCGTCCGTAATGTCACAGCAGTCTTGCACTGAATCCCGCCTGGAAAAGAATCAGGTGCATGATTAAAGCGTAACAGTATGCAAAGGATGGAGGGAGGGTATTAGTTAATGAAGAGGCACGTTCGGCTGGTTAGTAGAAAGAATGCAATGTAATACAGCAGCCAAAGAAGGATGACATGGAAGAGAGAAAACAAACACTCGTGTGTACTACAGTTTTAATGAACTATTATTAAAAATATAAGAAATAATGAGAGGCCATGGCAATATTATGTGCAGTAAATTAGATATACAAGTATAAAGTTGATATGAAGTTTCAGTAAATAAATATAGGTATACTTAATTTTTGAAACTTCAACCAAGTTGGTATCGTGTTCCAGAGTAATGTTAGCAAAGCTAATATAATTCTTAAGAATAGGTTTAAGTCTCGGGTTAGACGGCTACGAGTAACTATTGCAAAGCGTAGTACGGTATGTTTACTCAACGAGAAGTCGACCATTTTAGGTTAAGTTAACAAGTCTGAAGGAAATGCCTCAATATGTATAATGATGTATGAAGTTATTTTGAAGTTTATGAAGTATTTTCAAGTTAATAATGGCTATATACAAATTAAGAAAGGAAATACCGATATGAGATAATATGAAGCCATTTTGTTATTTATAAAGTGCACGAAGGACTACTCTACAAGTTAATAGTTTAATTTGGTCCAAATATACAATAATATATATATACGTGATTTAATTTAAGAATAAGAAAATAATTATTTTGAGGCAAGTATTATTTCAAGTACAAGGGCCAAACGTAAAATAAAATTGAAGTATGGACAAGTAATTAATTATGTATAAATTCTAAAGCCAAGGGAACGAATATTTTAATACGTACTTTACATAGAGTAATTTATATAAATGTAAGTAATAGTATAAGCGGCTTGGAAGACGGACAGCATTTGTGTAAACATAATTTGTTTAAAATGTTAGAGGCTATTCTCATTTATTTAAACATATGGAATTAAAAAGGCGAAGGCAACTACATAAATTGCTAATTAAACAAATATGAATATAATAATAAACGTAACAACTGAACTGCAGAAGTAAAAATAAATGGGTAATTTCTGTCTTAATGACGTTGTGGAGCTGGATTCAGGAATCACAGTTTCAGGCATACGACATTCTCAAAGGAAATAGTGGAACTCGCTGGTTTGAAACACAATTTTGGGAAGATCTCTCAGGCTTTGAAAAGTGCAATAATAACTACGGTTCACAAATAATTAAGATGAAACT
>JAGDQP010020389.1:2252-33357 GCA_022664845.1 Lepisma saccharinum | reverse complement strand
TAGTTAGTTAGGTGGTAAAACTGTCACACGTTTTTAGTTTTCGATTAAAACTTATTCCTTTGCTCAGCTATTATTTTATTTTAAAATTGCATTTAATTTATAGGATCCTGTAATTAATATTGAGTAGTTTGATTTGAGTATGAAAAACGAACGAGACGGTTCCTTATTATTTCCGATACCCAACATATATTTATAATGTATATTCGCATCAATATTATCTGTGTGCATATGTGAATTTATTTATGGCGCTTAGGGATAAGACCAGGCCGGGGGGTGGTTGGTTAAAGTATGCTGGAATAAGTTAGCTAGGGCCTAAGTTGAGGGTACCATCCCTGCGTTTGTTACCATCCTTAATGTTACCATCAGTATAACTTAACAGACTTTCGTTATTCGAATATACATTACAAACTTGGGAGAATCGTAGAATTTCCGTTAAATTTTTCCCTTTCGACAGCTTTTGTGAATCCCTTTCAAGGATTATTCCTATGCTCGTGGCCAATTGAAACACTTGTTTTATTACGTGCTGTACGCGTAAGGGCTGGATTTCATGAAAGCTTACGTTGCTTCCGATTTGGGGGAGTAGCCAATTGAAACGCGTATTTTATTACACGTTCTACATATTACATAATAAAACACATGTTTTAATTGGCTACTCACTGTAATCGCAAGCAAAGCATGCAACGCAAGCGTGCATGGAAATTAGCCCTAACACGTGTATCAATTGGCTATTCACCCAAATCGCAAGCAACGTAAGCTTCCAAGGAAAGCAGACCTCACGCTTGCCATATAAAGCTTGTTACAGCAAGCGTAAACAGACCTGTCATGACACTAAGTGGTCAACTGTCTACGTTTAGCTTGAATGAAACTTACAATTTCAAGTGAATAACCAATTTCAAACTTTAATCAAAATTGTTACTCCAATCGTAACTACACAAGCGGAAATCAACTGAGAATCAAGCTTGTGCTAATCTTACATCCTATGTGGCTAAGTTGCTTCCAAATATTGCATGTAAATGTTACGTTGTGTAATAGAAGATACAATTTCTTGTATTTCATTACAGTGTTGTGTATTCGAAATTAAAGCATGATCAATGGGTACCGGTTAGTGGCTGGAATTTAGAAGGAGGATACACAAAGAAGCCTCGTGGCAAGAACGACAGTGTGTATCCAATGCGTGCATTACGAGATGGAATTGGCGGTGGCTTTGAGATAATGATGGCGATTGATACTGATCAAATGGATACCCATTGCAGACATTTCAATCAAGGATTCAAGGTTTGTTTTAATCTTGTTTAGTTACAATTGTTTACTGTGCAAAAAAGGGTGCATTACTGTTAACTGATTAAGTTTAATCATTTGGTAACATGAATGACTTCTAACAAAAGGTGATATTAGCCTGACAGCTGCCATTGACAATTTCATGAATATATGGGTTGTTTCAGGACTTCTGGTACAAACTTCGGAATGTGAATCTTTGTGTCCAAACAAGAAAGAAAAAGTTAATATGAAACGCGCCCTTTCATGTGTAGTTTCGGATCTAGAGGGCCGCAAGGACGTCGAAAACTGTATTGCAAAGCGATTGATTTCGAATACTAATAACTATAGAGCTGGCGGCTCGTCGTTTCATTAAAGAAATGAAACTTGCTCTAATTAAAACTGACAGAAGTCTATACACTAAACTTTATTGTAAAAAGACCTAGCAAGCGTTATAGTTTCAATGTTCTAATGTTTAGTGCGTCGTCTGAGGAAGATGTTAGAACATTGAAACTGTAACTCTCACGGTGTCTTTTTACAATAAACTTAGGTGTATAGCCTTGATGATACAGGGTCTCGATATAATTATATCCACAAACTTTCTCGTTCAGAAAATGCACACATCAGAAGTGAGGGAAAACTGCGCGAGGGATTCCCCGAGGGAAGTGAGGGATTCCCCAAGAATTGGAAAGCGAAAGTGGATCGAACAGAGCATGTAGAGGATGACTTACTTCCAGAGAACAACGCCCCGTTGGTTGTTGCAAGTTGATACCTCACACAGATGCAAGATGTAACATGTGTGGCTTCGCTGTAGCAACATGTCATGGTGTGGTTAGGAAGGGGGTACGTGTAGTAGAGAAATTCGGCCCGAGCCCAACCCAGCCCGAATGTACCTAGGCCCGGCCCAGCCCGGGCCCGGAAAGTTTTATAAGATTTTGGCCCGAACCCGGTCCGATAAGTTTTAAAAATTATTGGCCCGAGCCCGGCCCGGCCCGGCCCGATAAGTTTTAAAAAATATTGGCCCAAGCCCGGCCCGGCCAGATAAAATTTAAAAAGTTTTTGCTCGAGTCCCAATATATTTGTATCTGATATAATAATAATAATAATAATAATAATAATAATAATAATAATAGTAATAATAATAATAATAATAATAATAATAATAATAATATAATGCATACAAGCCTATGTGAGTGTCTGAACAATGTGATGTGCTTAGATTTGCTAGTCATTTTAATTTCATTCTATAGGATTGCCGTTTCAATGGATCAAAATAATCCTTTCGCTTTGAACAGGTAGGATCACTTGTAGTCGCAGGTTTCTTAAATCCAGCAAAGAAGTAGCTAGTCGAAGCATAACTTTTATTTACAAAACAGATTATCAGAAATATGACCCCACTCTCAAAACCTATATTTGCACGGTATTTAACACCGTATTAGACTGGAACCTTGACTTCATCCACCATTTCTTCCTGCGGGTTGCTGAAGTGGAGAGAAGAACAAAGAGTGTGGTTTCCTTTCATTTTTATATCATGACAACTTTGCGTGTTCACCCACTGGGATCCAGTGGTTGGATTGACCATATTCTGGTATTGACACGAACCATCAGAGGAAGCTTCAATACGCATACTGTCTTTTGCTATTTATTGAGGGCAATGCATGCAGTCACTCGTGTGACTGCCGACTGGGGTCAACGCCCCGGTGAACATTTAATCTTCTATAGCGAAAGTGGAGCCGCTAAGTAACACCAACTGTAAATATTGCATTGTTTGTAATACCTTTCACTCAACGTGGCGTGCACACAGACTTGAACGTTTGGCTCTATTCCAATTATCGTTTGACGAAGTCAATAATTATTGAACTGCTTTAAAGAAGTTCAATTAATCGGCCCGAGCCCGGCCGGACCCGAAGAGAAAGCAGTGTCGGCCCACCCAAGTCCGGCCCGGCCCGGCCCAAAGAAATAGCGGAGCTGGCCCGCTCAAGCCCGGCCCGTGCAGGTCTCTAAAAAAAAATGTTCGTGAAGGTTTTTATAATGTTTTTCTAATGTCGTTTTTTCACACAGGAAGTGATTTAATGCTTTACGCTGATGATAATCAATGTAATCAGCAGGATTGGAGTTAAACTTTCATACGTTCATCCCAATTACTATTTCTTTGTTCTCCTGCAGCCTTACGAGGGAAATGATGGGATTAATTATGCATTCATTGCCACATTACTGCCCTATATCTTCACCCTGACAAACATAAGGAATTAACTCAAGACATATGGACTGAAGTTGTTTGGTATAGTTTGTAACAAAATGTTAATAAATCTCAAGGGAACTGAAGAAATAATTTGAATCATAGGAAGAATTTTAGTTCCCAGAGATAATTCAACTTCGAAGACATCTTTACTGTAAACTAAAAAACTATGAATTCTTACCTAAATATTTCCTCATTCGGTATATACAATATGTTAATTTCTAATTACGGCATTATTTACGAAAGATATCTATTCTTGATCATAATTACCGTCCGCAAAAGTCAATTATTTTTAGCTGAAAATCGCGGGAAATAACCTACTTCTATTCAAGGACAGATATATGTTTGGGTTTACTAGTACATTGTGTTTCACTATAAAAACACTGGTCATTGTTCCGTTATGCTACGGGCTCCAAGCCTTGCTCCATACTGTGAAAATATATTCAGATAGAGAGAGTGTAACAAAGATATTTTATATTATATGCATATTTCATAATGTGTATTTTGAAATATATACATATTATACAATATATGCATATATTGTATAAACGTGTAATGAATACTTTTGTAAACAAGTAACTATATACATGTTCCTTCTAATGAGTCTGTTGCAATAGGGCTCTGAGAAGTATCATTTCTAAGCATATCATAACGTAGCGACATCCTGCGTCTCCCCTCACGCTTTTTTGAAAGTATAGGAATAGCTATTGGCACATAAGAGTATGAGGGTCATTTGAAAAACTAAATTTTAAAATAGGATGGCAACGCTGACAACTGGGTGCTTGGGTACAGAGAACAACCACAGTATTTTGTCGAATATGTATACTTAAAGCTTGGTGCGGATATGTCGAACTGAATGAAAGTAGTAAATATTAAATTTTTAACATTGACTGGCAACACTGTTAACTGTGGGACCTGAAGTATCTCCATGACGCGCCCAATAAGTAAGTACAAAATTTGGTCCCAATACTTCTAATACATTCAAAGATATGGAAGCAATTAAAATGTTTATTTTCTAAAATTGGTTGCTACTGACAACTATGGCTCTGGAAGTATTCACATGAACTGTCCCAGTACCTAATGCACATGTCAAATTTGGTATAAATGAATGTGGATAGTCCAACGGTAACAAATATGAAATGTAGATTTTTTATACGTTTGGCAATCCTGACAAACTACGGTGCCTGGAGTGCTTATATGACATGTCCCAGTACCTAATGAACGTGTATGTCAAATTTAGTGTACATCAATGCACACGTGTAGATTTGTATTAATAAAAGCATGTCTATAAGTTTGAAATAGGCTGGCAACACTGTCAACTGGGGTGTTTGAGGTCGGGGATACTTCTTCTATTTGTACTGAATGGCGTTTAAGCTAACTTTCAGGCAGATACGGCATGGAAGAAGTTTTTTAAAATGATTTTTTAAAAAGCTGGCAACACTGAGAACTGGGGAACTCGGAAAATCTTACATATACCAAACATCTATTTGTAATCTAGAGTTTAATTTATGTTGTATTTCTTCTTAATTACCTATATAAAAGTAATTCTTGCTTAAAGAGACATTAGCAGTAGGGTTGCCACCTTTTGATGAGTAAATTATGGGACACTCGGTGAAAAATACGGGATAATGCCAAAAAAATATGGGACAAATCTAAAAAATCTGAAATGAAAGTTACTAGTTTGTCCCTCTACTCCACAGAATAGAATAGAAGTTTATTCGTCTGTGTAGTACATACAGGTGGTGGCCTGTGATACTCAAGACTCGTTAGTGCTTCTATACATAAGACATGATATTAATTAAATTATTAAAATTATTACAAACTGAGTTATCACTCAAATAATCGTTGACAGCATAATAACCCTTATTTACTAACAATCTAATAATTCAGATTTAAATTTATTAAGATTTTAAATGCTCTTAAGGTATAATTCGGTAGTTCACTGTATAATACAATCAGGTACACGAAGAATAAATACTAGAACGAGTAGTTACAAAATGTTGTCTTTCTCCGAAAATGTTTATTTTACCTTCTATCATAAATTGTGAATATTTGTCGTACAAGTTAATAAATAAGTGACTATTTTTCTTTGTAGATTTTACACTTTGTATATAGGTCTAGGCATAGAACTGTTAGAATTTTTTGAGACAAACAGATTTTTACATTATAACCTGCGGCTCATGTTAAAAAAAAATCTGACGGTGTTCTTTTGTATAGGAAAATTATTTGCACTAACATGTAAGGCATTCGAAAATAATTTTCCAATGCTAAAAAGAGCATAGAATTTTACTTAATATAATAAGAGCAGAGTTTGTCAAGAGACTATACCTTGCAATATATTTATGGTGAAGCAGACACCATTCAAACTTTTATTAGTTCAAGAAAATGATGATCTCATTTGAACTTGTCGTTTATTTATTTATTTTTAGAAGTGCATTCCAGTCAAAGAATGTACTATTATGGTTGGAAACGTAAACGGTCGGTGAGAAAGGTGAAAATAAAGGTTTTTGATTTATCTACATTTATTTTCAAACTCTTTATTGAAGTCCACTCTATTAATCTTGCAATCATTGATTTTAAGTTACTTTTTGCTTCCTGATGAGTGTTTCCAGTTACTAAAACACACAGATACTCAACGGTTAGAGCGCTCATCGCTGGCGCTTGGAACCCAAACCCTTCTCGTGCCATATGTGTTTTGTGGTGCACAAACACCGTGTGCGTGAGTTTTCTCGAGGTTCTTCCGTTTCCTTCCATTTTCTTTACTCCACCAATCATCCCATCATCATCCATCCTGCTTGAACCAAAGTTGTCTAAAGGTATTAAAAATTAAATTCAAGTTCAAATCAGCGTACGAAACCACATTTTCCGAATTTGTGTACTAAGAAAAAACATTCATATACAAAAGGAATAATATAGGTCCTAAAATGGAACCCTGAGGAACTCCGTTATTAATTTCAGCTACTGAGGAATTGAATCCCATGCTTCTCTAATTAATAGTCCTAGAGATAATGCTCAAGTACGACAAATACCAGTAATATGATACACCTCTGATACAATGCTTATATAGTTTCGTTAATAAAGTTAAATGATTCACGTTGTCAAATGCCGTAGAAAATTCTATAAATACACTATGGCATGATGGCTCTTATTTAAGATATCTGTTGCTTTTTTTTATAAATCAAACAGCGCAGTATCGATGGATTATTTCTCCTGAAAACTATGTTTTCAAATTGATATCAACTTGTATGTAAATAGAAAGTTATTTAAACTTGCCAACATTGCGTATTCAAATATTTTTGAAAATATTGATACAATAGCAATGGGACGATAATTTTGCCTATCTGTAATATTCCATTTCTTGTGTGGATGAATAATCTTATCAGTTGTTAGGCTGCTGTTTATGAAAGCATCCGACTCAAAAGAGCTATTTATAACATAGCAAAGCTGGTTTGCAATTAAGTGCATACACCTTTTAATAACAATAGACGGACTTTCATGCAGATCTGTTGAATTAGTATTGGACAGCTCCTGAATATGAATGTATAACTCTTCGATTGTAACTGGAGTTACAAACATTATTTGCTCAAATGAGTTTCATTTATTTAGATATCAGCTTCCACGTTGTGGGGAGACGGTGTTCGAAGTATATCCACACAATTTAAAATCTGCTCACACTCCAAAATCATTGGCTAGAGGGAAATTGATATTTCAATTTTCTAATCACAGTTGGCATAAATATCTATTATCATCAAGAACAAACAGAAGGCACGAGTATTATTCTTTGTCATGTTGGGGCCTATGAATGTAAACAGGGTCTGCATAGTAAACAGCTGAAAAAAATCCATCATACTTTATTTGTTAACATGATGGATAATTTGAAAATCTGTATTTGAATTTACTTCTCATAATACGGGACGCGTAATTTTTACCTAAAACACGGGACATCCCGTATTATACGGGACAGGTGGCAACCCTAGTTAGCAGTATTACAAGTTGCTACCCCCCCCAAAAAAAAAACGAAATAAAAAAACCCGAAGAGTGATGTTTTTCTTTTAAAAAAACGTGAGTTTTAGAAAAACACGAAGGTGTTTTTCTATTTACAACGCTAATCATACGTACCCCCACCGCCCATACAATTAATTTATCTTATTATCTTACGTACCCCCATAGCAAGCATTTACACCTCATCACCACCATGCATCTGTACATGGATACCTATGTCCCTATGGAGCACTTAATCCATGTTTGTTTCAACGTCTGCCGTTCTTTCGGGTGCCATTCTGCAACCACAAATGACATTATTTATTTCGTCCCCATTTTGTGTCTGTGTGAGGTATCGACTTGCAACCAATGTGTTGTTCTCTGGAAGAATGCCATCCTCTACATGCTCTGTTCGACCCAATTTCACTGTTCAATTCTTGGGGAATCCCTGACTTCACTCGGGAAATCCCTCGCGCACTCTTCCCTCATTTCTCACATGTGCATTTTCTGAACGAGCAAGTCCAATTTTTTTGAAGAAACGACGAACCTCCAGCTCTACAGCAGCTATTAGTGTTCGAAATCAATCGCTTTGCAATACACTTTTCGACGTCTTTGGGGCCCTCTAGCACCGAAACTACACCAAAACTTCTGTTCTGAATGCTTATGCTTGCTATGGCTGTGCGGTTTATTTTTTATTTATATCTGAAATCTTACAAAGAAAACGTAAATATTATTTACTGCCTGTACTATTATATACACTGTCCGGTACACACATAACCTCAAGAATTAATACATAAACAGAAAATTGGCCGCGTGGCTCAACTGGTAGAACGATGTCAGACGGTGAGCGAGGCGCACGTAGCGTTGGCTCCGTGAGTTGGTCAGTGGCACTGTATGTACGATTTCGTAAGTGAAACGAGCTCATATTTTCTTTTCACGAGCACGCAGTGACTGATTTGAACGGTTTCAAGTATAACAGGTATAAGCAGGAGAGTGTTTTCTCCTGCTTATAGTGAGTGTAGTGGATAACAGTTTTCAATATCGGAAAAGGCAAAATGAAGGTTAACAAAGCAAACATGTGGTTAAAGGGAGACCAGAAAGTTCCATGTTAAATGCAGTTACATAATGTAAAACACACGTGTTCCGGGCTATTCAGTGCTTTTATACCAAGTGCAAAAGGATGGTGATAAGCAAATATAAAATATAATGCAGTTTACGCGCGTTAATACGTTATATATTAGTACTAGACCATTACCAGTGAGACCAAGTAGTTAAGATATACATCGTTGGATTCGTACTGTATTTCAGTTACCCCCATAGAATGTAATCAGTATAGAAATCGATATGTTTCGGAAATTAATATTTGTGAAAATAAATGAGGCAGTGATTGCGGAAGAAATACTCCGTAAATATCCAATGACGGTCCCGTATCAGTATGAAAATGAGGAACATGAATTACGCATAACCATGGCAGACAGACTGACAACATTGGTGAGATTGTCTATTTGTCCCACCGAACTCCCAGATGAGGTTATTCAACAGAACCTCCTGCCATATGGGCAAGTGATCTCAATTAATGATGAACTTTCTAATCCGCAACATGAATACCAATTCGAAATGGAGTAAAGCAATGTCGAATTATTTTGAAGAAAGATACTCCCTCGATTATTTACGTGGGAGGATATCGACTAAATGTACATTATACCAATCAACCATTCACGTGTTTGAAATGTAATAGTCCTACGCACAAATTGACAGAATGTGAACAGAGGGGAGGGGGATTCAACGAAATACCTATGCAGGCGTAGCACTAAATGCCCCGCAAGTCATGCAAGCAGGACGAAGTGCAGTGAACCTTAATACAGTTAATCAAGCCCCTGATGTTAGTGATTTTCAAGCTTTTCCCCTCCCTGGGGCAGCTGGTCGCCGAGGGCAGACATCCCTCATCACTGGTACAATAATGGATGGACCCGCAACTCCGGTTGAACCCAGGTCACTTCACCAGTTCTACATACGGCAAGTTCCCGGTGCAAGGAGACAGTTGTGTCTCCAAATCAATAAAGTGTACAGGTAATGGAGGCAGCAGATCGAGTTTATTTTCCAATTTATTCAGCGATTTACCATTAAGGTAAGTGAGACTAGTTTAAGTAATAACAATTCTGTTAGCTGTTCCGAACAGCAAATTCAAGTTTTAAGTGAAGATAATAACAATAGTGTTTGTGAAACAACCAGTTTTGTTAATGACGATGATACACGTGAGGAAGTCAAGAAGGGGAAGGGAGATGGTGCGTTACCCCCTCCCAACAGGAAAATACACAGACTGGCACGGGACAGGTGCCTGAGGCTGTGTATTCACAGGAGATGCACACTACAGGCGAAGCTAAAACGGACCATAAGTTTCTTACGCCACAGCCCTCAAGGCAGGAAACAAACCTTTGCGTGTTATAGGTGTATCTAAAGATAAACCAAAACGGACAAGTAGTAGAAAAAAAAGGCGTCCGGGTACAAACAGATCTAGTTCTAGTGAGATGGACTATTATTAAGCAACGATAGGTGTTGGATATGAAGAGTAATTCTGCTGTTTTATAAATTATTAGTTTGAGGACAGATAGTGTAATTTTGTGTAAGGATGGCACTATATGTTATACAGAGGACAATCTGGCCTGTGATACGTATTTTTTTAACAGAGTGTATAGTTACTTGTAGAATGCTTACTTTCAATATAGCAACAGTTAACTTGCAGGGAGCAACGTCCCCAATAAAACAAATGACGCTCCAAGATTTTTTACGAGAGTATGATATTAGTCTTCTTTATATTCATACTTTAAAAAAATACTCTATAGCAAAAGTTTCTGACTATCTTTTAATTTATTAGGTCATTCTTACTATTAATGTAAAACACTATTTCAGATCATATTGCATAGTCCTGCAGATTTTCCCCGAGTGTCCGAGCAACATGTCAAAGTTCCAGTACAAGGAGAATTTGCAATGGGATTGAAACCCTCGATGATAGTGACGGATAATAGCGTTAGCCAATACTCACCAAACAAACGGCGTTGCTTCTTCCAAAACGAAAGGAAACTCTTCTTCTTCAAGACATATACTCAGGAGAACTGTGAGTTTGAATGCTTGGTAAACGCCACCAAAAGGCTTTGTGGTTGCGCGATGTTCTACATGCCACGTAAGTTACATAAGTTCATATTCAAGATATATGAATAGCTGGTAGCACATTCCCATAGTTTTATCCACATTAGCTGAATGGAATATGACGTCACCTGGAAGATACTGTCAATTGCAAGCAGTTTAGCGCAATTCAAGTTACCTAAGTAGAAATAGAACATGTTACGTTTTAGGAAAATAGCAACAAATTAAGTAATTTTATAAATTTTAGTTGGGAAAGTGTCTAAATTTACTCATGACAGTTGTATTGTGTAATTTCTACACATGCACAGTTTAAATTTTTGGTATTATGTTTTCCACAAGTTCTTGCAACGTTTATAGAACTAACTATAATTGCCTCACACGTGACGCCATGGACAACCAAGGATATTAGAATTAGAAAATAGTCCAAAATTGTAAAACATAGAGTTAAGAATATAAATAGAGAGAACCTTCGGCTGTTTTGTTGTAGAGGAGAATGAAGCCAAGAGACGGAAGGGATGAGGCATTTTAGCCATATTAACTGGCCCCATAGTTAGAGACCCTCTTTTCCGAGTATTGCCTCTCTGAGGTGCACTCATCCTCCTATTGGAAAAGGCAATCCTCACAGTACTCGGTATAGAGGGACTCTAATGGGGCCACACAAGATGACTGCCGATGAACCGGAATTTGGCTTCATGTGACGTCATGTATGTTCTCTCTATTTTCTTCCTAACTCTATGTTGTAAAAACCTGCATCCGAACGTACCAACATCAGGTGGCCATCTTGGTATGCTCAGCCAGAATCATAAAAATTGGGAAAGACATAACAAAAGTAATTATCTTGTAAACCTGAGATTCTACTTTCTTTTGTGTTGCATAATCAATAGTATATATTTAACCAGATTAGCATATCAATATTTAAAAGTGCGTTTAATTAGCACTCTCCTAAATTCTGACTGTGCGCACCAAGATAGCAGACTGAATTTGGTACGTTTGTATTCAGCTTCTCTTCAAGTTTGGCCTATCATCTAATTCTAATATCCTTGACTGTGTCAATGCCGTCACGTCTGACAACTTATAGTTAGTTCTATAAACGTTGAAGTTCTTGTACTAATTTTTGTTATGGTTGTAACCAAGGCTGTTAGTGTTCCCATTTTGGATTGTTTCTTTAAAACACGAGAGATTAGTAGCACGAACAGCACATATAGCACAAACCGTTGGCCCAATCTGAATGGAGACGCGGCAAACCAATGGTCAACCGTAATATTGGCAGTTTTTCTGAGGATGCGCCAACGTTGGGATAATGTTGGCAACTTAATAATGACAATGACCTAACGAAACGTGCCAACAACGATTCAACGATGTACCAATCGAGGCTACTTTGCAAAAATAGCTTCACTTGTCAACAACCTCGCCACCGTACCCATAATACAGGGTATTTGGAAATACTGGTTGTAATTTGAAGAGTAACTTGAACTATTCAGAACCAAACTAGGAAAAACTTGCTCTTCTGAGGGCTTCCGGTAGTGCAGTGCTATATCTACTAACATTCAGGTGTTCGAGAGATGGCACGGGGACTTCTCTATTTACAAAAATAGAGTCTATAGTAATTTGAATTACTAATAATTGTTTTTTTTTAACAAAAAGTAAAGTACTTTTAAGACTAATAACTGTCCAAATTTGGGAATATAAGCCTAAATATGGAATATAGGTAATTAAACACAGAAAATCAGTGTATGCTATCAGTTATTAAATGTATCAGCATAACCAGTGGAAACTGGCTATGCAATGTAAATCACATACAAAGCACAGTGACTAGTGCGCCAATTGACTTATAATTGGATATTTAATTAATGCCTTCAGCCTCCTTATTCCGAGAGATCTTAGCAATCTCATGTGATCTGCGAGGGGCTTAGAGTCTCTTGGAAGGTGGCGACAGACTTATCATCCCTTGAAAGGTGGCGAGAGGTCTTGCCAGATTTCTTGGACAGGATAGATTAAATATATCGTTTGGCGGGAGATCGTCAGACTGGTCTCTTAAATATCCTTTAGTGATAGTGTGGTATTTAGTACCGAGAGTCACGAGGGGAAACACATTCCCTTTCCTCTTGAACAATAACCTTTTCGGACAGTGGCAGTTAGCAAGGATCGAATACGCTGCGCATCATCACCATTCACAATAATATATGAGAGAACTTACTTCGAACATCCTTTCATTCAATGGCAGTTCAGAGCACTCTGCATTCAACGGCGTTTTTCCATTTTACGCTCCATTTAACGGGGTACTATTATTACTCGAATTCACCATTCTCGTGGTCCACGAAAGGCATACAGTGGTAGCTCTACTGTTTGTGTACTTTGTCGTGGGAAGCATGAAACATTCCAAACGTCCCTAAGACAAGCTTTTTCATCAGTTCCTAGGTCATCCATCGTTATCCTGTTTGTCATCACCTTGCGTGATAGGCTGCCTAGAGCTGGCGTGAGACTGAGCACGAATTATGAACTGTTACACTCTGAACAGCCAAATACAACACAATACGGCATTGTTTTGTCCAAATTTACTACGAATAATTTAGTTGTAAAAACTAAAATAGTCTGATTCGTAGTTAAAATATTAACTTACTTTCCATTGCCTTTATAGTCGCCTAAAAGCACTGGCTTCTTGAAACACGCCGATTTCACTTCATTTCTTCAGCTCTAAGTGACCATAGAACAATACCAAATTGCAGGTATAAAATATGCAAATTTAATTTGCACTGGCTATGTTCTGTTCATTACCGCATGTAAACCTCCAACGTAATCAGTAACTTCTAAAAAAAAAGAAAACACATACATCAAAACTATCTTTCTTCCTTCACGCTATTGTCGATTCTTTTCAAAAAAGGGAAAATCACTGACTTCTAAAAAGGAAATGAACTTAAAAATACTTTCCACACAACACTTGTTTACTCAATAAGTCAATAGTGAAAGTGGTGGGTGGAATGCAATGTAACCCGCGACCTTTGATATCATAGCTAGCAGCCTACGGCTCATCCTCCTTGAGTCTTCCTCCCTGCCGCCAACCACTAACGAATTTCAAGTAATCACATGATTAAACGAAACAAAATCGAAACGCGTATGGTTGAAAAATAACAATGATAATGGCTGGCCCAAATGAGGTTTCAGGGCGGTAAACCAACAACCTTACAGTTGAAAAACTAACAATATAGGTCGTTGGCCCAAATGCGGATTCAGGTCGCCAAGAGAACAATCTTACGGTTGAGAAACTAACAATAAATGTGATTGGGCCAACATAAAAAAAATGGTTGGCAAAAGGACAATTTTTCTGTTGAAAAACTAAGAATAAAAGTACTTGAACCAACTGCAGAAATTGGTTGGTATCGCATCCACTATAAACCAACGATAAATATTATTATAAAAATACATTGGTTTTAAGTTGGTAACTCAACCCACGTTTTCCCAACGATCACGAACATTTTCTGCTGTTGGGCTAAAGGTTTGTGCTACATGGGAGTTAGTAAAAAATATTGGTCACTATGTAATACAAATTTTAAACCAAATAAATTCAATTGTGAATTATTTTACAATAATGTTTTCATTTTTAGGTGAAAATGGTACCGCTCTTTGCTCGTCTGACAAAGCGATCTGCACCTCTGACGAAGTTGAAGGTGAGGAACAATTTACATGTGAACATTGTTTGAATTAAGAGAACTTCTGGCAGAATATAACCATTATTATTATTATTTCTTTCAAGTAGGTTTGGAGTCAAGGTGGAATGCCTACGATGCTTTATGTCAGTACTCCAACTAATAAGTTGGCATAAGATTCGATATCACGTCTCATGCTTGGCTAAGAAGAAATTTTCGTGCAGTTATAGTTTTACATCGCACAACAACCATTTGACATTTTTCGTTCGGATTTTTACTATTCTCCTCTATTTCACCTCCAAATACTAAATGTGTATGAGATTCGCGGCTAGAATTTTCCTTTCTGGTAGTTTTGCACTATATGCACTTCGTTCCATGTACACACATTTTCGACCAATTTTGATTATTTTACTCCTTTTTACTTACAATGAGAAATGGGGAAGCAATATCACCCAACGCCCCACATGTTGTAGGCCTACATCAATTGAAAGATCTCATTGAGTGTAGGATAATCCCAAAATATTAGACTGCCCAAATATATCTAGTACGAGATATGGCCTCTAGAGTTCCAGGAGGTTTCTAGGCTCTATTTTGTGTCCTGCTCTACTTAACGATCACCGTTCTTGATGCTATTCCTCGTAGTCCA
The DNA here is from genome assembly GCA_022664845.1 of Lepisma saccharinum. NCBI lineage: Eukaryota > Metazoa > Arthropoda > Insecta > Zygentoma > Lepismatidae > Lepisma > Lepisma saccharinum. The sequence goes on along the minus strand of JAGDQP010020389.1, from coordinate 18,449 downwards.
GTAAATCATAGGTATCGAAAGGACAAGTGGCGGTACGAAAAGTCACAAAAGCATATCAACTGCTCTAATTATACAAATGTTCATTTGTTAGAAATTGTATGTTGCAGGAAAGTTGAATAAATAACACTCTCGTAAATTCTGGCTGCCCACATCTAAATAGGATCAGGTTTTCCAGTTTTGGCCTATCATTAATTCTAATTACCTTAGTTGAGTCAATGACGTCTCATCTGACACGACCGTTGAGTTCTACGTAACGATACTGGAGTGTCGAAAGACGCTGGAGCAAATATTTAAACTTGTTTGTCTAGTTCCACTTTAATCCAGTGTGGACCAAATTTTCAGTTATAAATCAGTTTTATACAATTTTTTCGCTGTTCCCATCTTTTTAAATTTAAGTATTAACTCTTGAGTTATTCATATAAACGTATACCGTACTCTGCATATAATAGAAAATACTGCAAATAAAATGTTTAATTTTTTTATAAGAATTAAGACATAAATCCAGAAAACGAGCCACACAACGATATTAAGCATAAAAACTAAGGTAGAACCGAAAATTTGGTCTATATTGGTTTAAACTGTAAGTGGACAAACGAGATTAAGTGTCCTTTCCGTTCCCTAGCTTCATATATTCATGAAAGTTTCAATGGCAGCAGTCAGTCCATCGCTTTTAGATACAGATCATTTTACACAATGACTTCTATTTAAAAGCGATACTGGACTGACTACTGCCATTGAAAATTTCATGAATATAAAGCCAAGCAGCGGAGGGGATACTTACGCCTGATTGCAAAGACATAGAAGCTAAGCTGGTTTATTTACGTTGTGTGTTATTGGGTGAAGTAGAGTGAAATTATCATTTCAAAGATAGGTCTACAATGCAAAAGAATATACCGGACATGTATTGTTCAGTTGCTTGCTGTAGAAATAGGCATGAAAAACGGGTTACGGAACTAAGCTAGAAACACAAATAGAAGCACTGAGGTGTACTCAGCCTCCTATCGAATTGAGTACCAAAGTGTCCTTGGTACTCCTGGGCACCTTGGGAAGGTAAAGGTGGTCGAACGTGGGACTGACCACCCTATTTTAGTTCGTGTCACAGGTCGAGAATATGTGGAGTGCTACCTCCACATCTCATCATGAGCCGTTCACGGCACATGTGCATTGCACAGGGGATTTTAACCTTTTTTACTGTACCAAATCTTAACAGTACGTGACACTTACTCGTATATACCATATATCTATTTAACATTTACTACTGCACACATAACAAGCTATAGGGAATTAACCTAAAGTGGTGCTTTATTCTGTTTCTTGACAGTTGCGAATCAACAATCCCAGTTCTAAAGAGATATTTATACTGCTATTTTTAGTTGTTTTTTATATAACTCTTACTGTTATAACAGTTATTGAAAAAATAACATTTAATCTCATATTGCAGTCACAAAAAGGTCAACGGCAGACCTCACAATATGGCTGCCGCTGAATCTTCAATTTGTCTTCATGTGATGTCATGAAAGCTCCCTCTATTTTATCCTAACTCTATGGTTAAGATGTTATCTTTTTCCAGGTCACGAAGAGGATGTGATGGGTCTGTGCAACTGTTTACCTCCTTGTACTGAAGTCCGTTATGACGCTGAAACCTCTCACACTAGTTTCAATAGGAGTGCTATGGCTGAGATGTTTAACAAAGATGAACAGTAAGTTAACCTTTTATATTAACCTAATTTATTTATTAAGTTCTTGAATTAATATTACAAAAGACAGGATATGAAATAATTATTTTCATAGATTAGGTTTGTAACTAATCAAAGAACTGATTCTACTAATTATATCGCTACTAATGTCCATTTGTACTGTAGGATTGAATGCCCTCTGTCCAGACGTAAACTTAGAAGAGTTTTTCTCCAACACACTAGCCACAGTCCTGCTGATATTATGACACACTGGCTGGCATTTCTTGTCTTTACTAATACAATTATTTTCATTCTTTTCTGTTTTTTCACTTGTTAGCATGCTAATGAAGATAGTATTTCACTTATAATTTTGTATAGTTTTAGCTTTACTAGCGTACTATTCTATTTTTTTATCTTAATCAGTAAGACATTAGATTTAGCAACATAATAGTAATATATACAAGTCAATTTTGTTATGGTAAAGTCGGGAGCGAATGCCCACAATTCAAGAAAAGACCACTAAAATTCTAATTTTTACGCAAACTTCTAAAAAAATTACACAATATATTCTTTAGTATCTTATACACAATTACACTCTATTGATCTTTGATATGTCATTGTATGCGTAATGATAATGATTTTTTAAAATCCTTAATTTTCGCAATCACTCCTACTAGGGTAGCTAAGATTGCGCACATGGGTAGGGGAGACTGCGCATGAAATAAGATAACGTTCCATGCGCAGGTAACAAGTAACAACTTATTTTTGTTATCCAAAACAAACTATTGTATTACAAAAAATAAATTATCTAAAGAAGCCTGGGTATTCCTATAATGTTACATTTCTTACTCTTGGCAATGTTTATAAACTTTACTAGTATAATCGTAAATGGGCAGAGGAAAATAATTTTATACCCTTCACACAGTACAGTTCTCCGTCAAGTGGTGGGCCAGGACCGAAATCTAGCCCTGATTCATAACTTTACGCAATCTCTCCTCTCATTGTATTACATGAATGTACTGCACAGTCTCTCCTACTTCACGCTTGAGCCAACGATCTTAATTTGGGAGAAGGGATTGCGTACCCCATAGCTTGGGTGAAAAATTCCAGAATGCTCGCTAACTCCGTATAACACTAGTTCTGACAATGAACTTGCTTAGATACTCTTTAATTTATATACTTTTTTTGACAGTAAAACATTCCGTTTGAAAATATATGAAATGTTTCTGGAAATTAAAGAATTTACCTTCTGTCGTAGACGCAAATAAGTAATGATAAGTTTCGGCGAACACCTGCTATGAACACAGGAATTCAACTGACGAGTCTGTCAGTAACGTGTTCACTTGTCCTTTACTCGTAAAACGTCAGTATCTAATTCCTTTCCGTCTTTCCAGGATCTGCGCAATCTCCCGCGGCTTCACCTTACATACAGTATTATCATATATTGTTTTAGTTTCTTTTCAGTCGAAGTGGATAATGTGTAGTGTTTTAGTGTTCAACTATTCATACAACAGTGTAAATTTAATGTAGTATTTCCAATGGTGCAGCGGAAGAAAAGGTTATGTCCTCGCCATTCAAAAGAAGACTAAATGAAATGAAGTAATAAAATAAAGTCCATAATAAATAATAAATCACTATATATTCTATCTATAATTAAAACTACACGAAATATCTGTGTGTTCATTATTATCAATGGATTTTGGTGTAAAGTTCTGTTTAGATATGTAGACATATTATGGAAGTGTGCAGTAATATTCGTCTGCACTCATATTGTATACAAGGTCTTCCAGTGTTCATAATTGTGGTAAACTTAAGTCTAGAAACGAACACTCTTTAATAAGGAGGAGGAGCCCGGTATAGTTGGGTGATTATGTTTGAAACCAGTGCGCAGTACAAAGTATTACCATTCACCTCTGTAAATACATCAGAAAATAACATCTTAAACAATGTGGCAACTTACATATGGGATACATATGATTGAAAATTGATTTGGGAAATTTGCTATTCAATAAGCGTGTTAAAATAAGTTTATGTATAACTTGTTGTGTGCTTAAACCAAAAAGTAGCTCAACATAACCGATTAGAATTAACCCTTCACGTATGAATAAATCTTAACTGTGTGCAGTTAAGCTTCTAGTCCATCTTAATTATTACAACTTTTGTAGATTGGTGAATATTTGATAGTAACACTATGATTTAATCTAAGATATGAAACATTATCGCTCTATTATATTGGATACCAGTACCTAACACTAGATGAAGTTTGGTTTCTTACTAAAGAGTGCTCACGAGCCATTCTGTATGAGCACACACTCAGTACTTATTTTGGATTTGATTTCGAAGGACTAGAGACCTTAACCCAATTAAAGATGACTTAACCTAACCTAACGTAACGTAACCTTACCTACACTGTGTTGAACGACCCGGGGGAGTATCTAAAATGCAATCCAGACACACACATATTACAACACACTTCCAAAAGTAATATATCTTCATATAAAAAAAGTGAACTTAACACAAACACTAACCAATAATAATGAAAACGCAAGTATTTTTTTTGTAGTTCCGATTATACATCAAATGTACAGTGATATTATACATTACAACGATAATATACTTAAATATGTACGTCCCACGACCCACGTACGTTCATGTATCTTTAATGTAATATTGTTCCAAGATAATGTAAACATTTTCACTCCTAATCTGCAATAAAATTCAATGTCAATAGGTTTGTGTAGATATCTTCTCGGTTCCACAGACTAATAATCGCCATAGAACCTCATTAATCTTGCAAGAGATTTTGTTGTAATCATTTTCATTCCAGCATCATGATGAACCGAGTGTCCATATTTTACAAGGAACTGCAGTTCATTGCAAGACATCGCAGCGAGCTGTATGGATTCACAGATTTTATAGGTAATTACTACATCTTGATTAAATTTAATTGAAGTGTATTGAACCCAACAGGCATAATGTCCAGTTACAGTGTATTAATTGACAAAACAAAATAAGAAAATTTCTAAATTACTACAAGAATATAAACTAATCATAACAAAAAATTATTTTTACACATATATTTTTGATTACCTTACTGACATGATTATAGGAAACACTTATTCTCTGTTTAGGAGACATTCCGATTATATTTTGTTTTATTTTTGTTTATCTCAGGCAGTAGATAAAACAATGTTTTCCATTCGTGGCTTTGGTGTATATGATAACACACTTCGAATTCTAGATCACACCAGTCAACGTAAATATGAACTAACAAGTAACACTATTTCAAGTGGACACTCAAATCTAGAAGAGATATATATCTTTAAAATCAGCATAAAAAATGAGTTTGTGGATAAAAGATTAGGTGCCATTAGACAGTGATTAAATAGAAATTGGCGGTAAACATTATGAATAGCATTGTTTATGGTACGCCGCTGCTATATTTTACGTTGATAGTGAAGGTTGAAGTGTCCTTAGGAAAAAACAAGTATACATAAGTAGCCTACTAGTAACCTTATAAAATAGTGATAACAACTTAAACCATTTATTTAGGTAAGCTTTACATTGGAGTCTATAAATGCACTAAACACTGATTACCATGTCGGCCTAGGACATGTAAAGGACCAGAAGATGCGAGTTGACCGACGGCTTGCATGGGAACAGTGTTGTCTCTAAAACCTCCAGTTTTGAGAGACTTACGCGAACAGACAGATCCACGCCATGTCGTCAACGAATTGTTTTGTGAAACCCGATATGAGAACTCAAGAAAACTGACGATCGGTTTGCGAACAGAAACGACGTAAGCAGAGACAAGACAAGGATAACTAAGATAGAATATACATTGCGATATAGCAGCCGCTTATGTATATCTGGCGCTAATTTATACTCAATACCGCGTACTACGGTGATGTCGCTGACATTCGCACATTGTTAAATCTATAGCCATCCAGATTCAGATACCAATATGTGCTTAAAATGGATTAGACTCTGTCACACAAGATGCTCCAGAATAACTTTACACACAGTAATCGTGTGTCATTCAATGGATTCTACCCAATTGTACACACGTACAATTGTCAGTCTCTGGTGACTATGAGTACAGTGACGTGCAGCTATCAGTGTCAGTTGACTGTCTGTCACATTCATAAGTAGCGTACCAAAAACAGTGATATTCAAAACTTTTTCTTCAACCACTGAACAATGACACGTAATCTTTTATACATAAACTCAGTTTTTAGTGCTGATATATATATATTTATTCGAGATTTGAGTGTCTACTTGAAACCATGTTACTTGTAAGTTATAGGATGTAACTGTTATGAACTAAAGAGGATTTCATTTGATTAACTTCTGAACAAAATATTAAAATTACTGGACAAGTTAGGTGAGAATTCAAATATAGGGAAAAAATAAGTTTTCTTCTAAGTGAGATAATTTTTAAAATGGTTGAATTTTTTCAAGTAATGTAGAATGTGACCGAACGTAGGACAGTAGTATTCTACAATGTGAGAGAATATAAATATTTTAGGTTCGAATTACTACCTTCATTGGTTCTTTCTTTCAGCCAATTGTGGAGGAATACTTGGCTTGTTCCTTGGTTTCAGTTTTCTAAGTCTTGTGGAGATTGTTTACTTCTTAACTCTTCGATTGGCAACGAAGCTGGGATTTGTTCCACGATGTCCTTTGAAGAAGAAATATTGAAGCGCAGAAAGAAATATTCAGTCTTAAATTCAGACTGGCAGCTATTTCAGCTGTCAACGCAGTTAACATATCACCCTCACACAAGGAATTAGGCAAGGAAAGAACTAAAGTGTTAAACGTCGATTTGTTTACAATGAAGACACAATCTTCAACCTTAACTTGCAGCACAAGGAAGTTTTAATGGATATATTTGTGTAATGAGGAATTACCAATGTTATGTTTAATTCAGAACCTAACCTCAAGACTAGGTTAGGTTAGCCTAAGTATATCATGTTGCGAAATTCATTTATGTACTCCTTTTCTCTAAAAAAATCAGGACCTTTTAGGTGTGAAGATTAAACGTTAATATTTACAGAATTCATAAAATAAAAATAATGCACTTACATTTTCTGTACGTATATTGCCTTTAGCTCTCAACTTTGTATTCAAGAAGTTCATGTACACACTAAACTAAACTCGGAAGAGCGGGATTCTGTTCGAATTGAGTGGAATGTTTCATTCTCCGAAGCTGAAAAGAGGTCTTTTAGAGCGGATTTTCATCGGAGAAAAGTTGATAAATTTCCGCTTTAAAAAAATGGGATCTATGGTAGCTCTTTTCGATGAGAATGTAATTTTTAGATGAATTTTCATATATTCACATAAAATGTTTATCTTTTGAATAAAAAAAATATGTAATATCATGTTGAACATATAAAAATATTCAAGGGTAGTTATTCATAAGTATTTAGAAAGATAATTAATGTTCAGGTGAATGATAAAAGGAATGACCTCCTTTGGATATGAATCTAGTATCTCCCAATCTGAGGTTCAACGTTCTAAGCCTACCCTAGCCAGGCAACTGCAAGGGAACGCCTTAGAAAAGATCTCATTGGTCCCATAAGATACTTGAGAAGAACGTTGAAAGATTTCGTGTATATATTTTACTCCCGATATCTTCTAGTATGTTTTTGTCATTGAGAAAAGTTATGATGTCTTCTCTTGCCATTTTTAAGTAAACGGGATTAACTTCACAGTAAGGATTCGTCTTTCGATAACTTTCACAGTAATAAATGGCGAAAAGTAAACTTCAATAGTACTCATGATGCATTGTGAACCACTATAGAAAGATGATAAAGCATCGGAATAACATATAAAACGATTACATTTTGTATTCAAAGCGAGAGCGTTTTGTTGAAAAGCACTCTTTCAAGTCGAAATTTAATAATTTTGGATGAAATCACTTTCTTATCGAGAAAAAGAGTGAAAATTTTCGCTTTTCTGATTTAGTGTGTAATTGAATCGGTAGTTGCAAGAAGGAAATAAACGCCAAGACGTCCAAAGTCCTTCTTTTAGTGCCAAAGGTCTCTCAATGAATAGATTAACAGTGTCAGAGGCAACAAAGAAATTGTCTATTGTATAAACAATTTGTTACTTCGAGCTGGGGTTGTGGATCTATTCAGTAAGCAACGTTTCGCACAAAAACAGGACCTTTTCATTTTTGGCTTTTGTATCCTTCTTCTAACCACTGATTCAATTAGTACAAAACGTATAGGCAGTTTTTCTGAAAGTCAGTTTTGAACACGTTTTACATGTCAACATTTTCATAACTAGCTTCAAACAGTTCTAGTGCTCATTTTGTTTCAAATCGTGGGTCTAGATACGGGATACTTCTAGCAACCCGAAATTGAAGCCAGCACAATCCATGAGTACTTGCCACTGTGATTGATTAAAAAAACAACTGAACATCAAGTTCCTCCAATCTTCCTCCTCTTATCCTTAACTAGATCTTCCTTCATACTTTGGTTCCACACGCCCAGGCATATGCCAACCAATAAGACGTAAGTTAATCCCAATTCATCAGACAAGATCAATCGAAAACCGGCGTCAAGTTGAACCAGCTTAATTGTATTAGACCAGTCAATCCGTCTCCCGTATCTAAATCCATGATTTTAAATAAGTCCCGATAAATCTCAAATCTCTTAGTTTCACCAAGGCCACCTAGATAGTAAGGCCTAAAGGTTCAAATATGACGTCACCAACAGAAGGCAATGCACAGTTTCACAGGATATGCTTTAGTAATTTGTTCACACATTTTCTGTAAAAATATAGGCTAAATAAGCTACATACATATCGAAATACTTAGAAATAAAACCTCCACATGTTAAATGTTTCTCTACTAGAATGTCACACCGTTGTCATAAATTCATGTAATAATTATATCAGTTTTTAGGATTATGTAGTCGTGGTATCGAATAAAAGCTTTCTATTGATAAAATGTTTTATATTTGTTAAGAACTGCTTCCAATCAATTTATGAAAACAATTTTCAACAGTAATATGGCATGTAAAATTATATTCATTAGTTAATTGAGTTATTTAAAAAATAAGATAACAATTTATACGTTGACCTACATACATAAAAATAGTAATTAAGATGTAGTTGATTACGGAGTTGTAGCAGATGTGGCAAAATGCCTCAGAAAGTTAATATTATTACATCTAAAAAAAAACTTGGACTGAAGATGCTCTCCCGCATCATCCTGTTACTTACTATATTTTAGGTTAGGTTCATATACAGGAAACTGGGAGAATCGCACCCAGTTGGGATACAAATCCATATCGATATGGCAATATAATCAGGAACAATTTGTAGGCATTTACGTTTCAATTCCTTCATTATTTCAAACCAAAATGGGCGTTTTCAGGCTATTGCATCATTAGCCCATACTAATGTCAACGCCATTAATAATATATTTACGGCAAAACTGACCTCAGAAAAGTGTTTCCAGTAAACTTCTAGCCCAGAATGACATATTACACGACTCTTTCCCATTTAAGAAAAATCAATCGAGATTCAAGATGGCGGCCGCGAAGAACATACCCTCCAACATGTAGACAGGGTTACCAGGTACCTGGAAAACCTGGAAAAGTCAGGGAATTTAGTTGTTAATGGTACAAAAAAATCAATAACGTTATTATTTTTACTTATCTGTTTTTCACCATGCAAAGCGTTGTGAGTATACTTTTGATTTACGACTAAATTGATTTACATGAAGAACTCGAAGAACTCAAGGCGACCAACTGAACTTGGTTGTACCAGTTTTACTTTTTGTGAACTTAGTGACAAGATTAATATTTTGTGAGTGGCAAGATTTAATATTTTGTGAACTTAGTGACAGTTTGGTTAATGTGTTTTCGAATAAATAAATAAATGCCATAAAAATACACAGAAAGGAAGAGGGTGGATGTTGTGGTGGGTCTTTTCGTATATTTTTTCGTTTTTTATACAACTTTTAGCTAACAAAAATATCCTAATTTTAGAAGTTAAAATATATACTAGAAATTCAAGAAATTCAACCTGGGAAATGTGCTCTACAGACCTGGAAAAGTCAAGGAAAATAAAAATAGTAAATCCCTGGTAACCCTGAAATATTGAAATCGGCCTCCATTCTATGTTCGTGTTCTGTTCGTCAGCCTGATTCACCTCCATGTCAATTTGCACATCAATATGTCCATAGCACTCGTTATCAAGAATTGGAGCAATTATGTCTAATAGCCTTTTCGCACAACGCTTTTCCGTCATTGTCTGTTTACCCATGTCACTAGAATCCGTGTAGCGATCATGTAGGAGTTCACATTCCTCTTCTCTTCTCTTCTTGTGTATTGTTGTCTTCAATTACAGAACCACTCCATCCATTAACTAAATTGACTTATTCCTTGAGAGTTTCAAATACAAAGCGTAATACAGAACCTCCTAACACACTTACTACACTTCATCAATCCTTCCACTTTGCACTTCAAATTTTACCATTAATATAAAAAGGTTAGTTTCTTGTTCCTTTCTGAAGTTTTTCATACTCGTATTTACTTCATTCCTTCCAAACCCAAATGTAATTTTGACACTATACACCTGACCACAATTGAAAACTGGTTAATGTTTTAAAATGTTTTTGTCTTAAGTTCTGAAATTCTCATCCTGTCCCGTAGTTCTACCTTTAGCATTAGATAGTGTCTAAAGAGCAACCTCAACTCCTTCCATGCAAATGGCGGCTACTAAAAATTCACACATAAACACCAAAGTTTATATAACTTCACTAATCTTAAAGTACTTGTCCCATAGCTAGCAGTATTTGTTTCTGCTATTCTGCTTTACCTTCCATATAAATACTAACACTTGTTCATTTCAATTAAATGTAGAAACTGTAAAACACTGCTTCAAGTGAGTCAATCCGAGGCACTTGAATACATTTCTATTTTCATTAATTAATACTATAAAAACTACTTCTAAGCCGTGCAACTTCTTCACACGGTGTACATCACTTATATAGGATTGGGATCAGTCTCTTGTAGTTTCCTAACACTTTTCAAAGTCAAAGTTCAAAATCCCGGGAGCTACCTTTTAAACGTTCAGCACTCTCTTCAGCTTCAAATCACAGCTAGAATCGGGCTGGTTACGTGGGAAGAGCTCAAAATAGATTATCCTACCGAACACTCAACCTCACTTTGCAGGGGTGGAAATCCTGTTTTGGCACAGTTCCTGTGGCCCTCCTCCAGGTACCCACTGCCGTTTGCGTGTAATGTTATGGTAGAGGAGCCACTTTGCATCCTCTGTCACCATTCTGTCCAGAAATGGCTCACATCTGTGACGGATGACCAGGGAACTGCAGATGTCAACACGCTGCTGCTTCTGTTCAGGCGTTAACGCATGGGGTACTCATTTTCCGATATTCGACACGTACCCAAGGTCCTGCTGTTAACGATGAACGGTAGGATGAGTACCATGGAGTTTGCTGGCCAGCTCTTCAACAGTTTGCATTGGATTTGCCTCCACCGCTACTCGCAGGTCATTGTTGTCCAGCTGCACAGGTCTCCCTGCACGTGGCTTATCGGTGAGGCTGATGTCCCCAGAGCGAAATCTCTGGAACCACCTCTGGTACTTTCGCACATCCGCAGCACCTGACCATATGCGGCATTGATGTTTCATGACGCTGCGCTGGCTAGATGTCCCCTGGTGAAATTCATACAGCATAACATACCGCATGTGATCCTCCAACAGTGCCATTATCAAACAGAAGCCACACTTCTAAAGCGTGGAGTAGACCGTTCTCCTGCTATACACTGCTGCACAGTCAAGTGCCTTATATGACTCAGCTATGGCGCATGCCGTCTACTTCACTATTCGCTCGTCAGATGGCATCATTACAGCGGTCATCGCACATACGGCATTACTTATGGAATAACCCGATACTTTAAACTAAATGTTAATAAAATACTGAGATCTGTTTATATATAACGTCAGTATTAACAAAATAACATAAAATGTCTACTTGCAGTTACAATTAGAATTCCACAGATGCAAACTAATTAATTGATATTAATCTATTCATGGGGCAACGCCCTAGCCGAGCTGGTCTACCGGTTCCCGTAAGATCACCGAAGTCAAGCAGCTCTGGGTCTGGTCAGTGATTGGACGGGTGACCGTTGCAGTACTCCAGATGGTGTTCCCTGTGCGGCGTCCACCCAACGTCGTGAGGCCAATTGGGGAGCTACCTGAATAAAGAGGTAGCGATCACAGTTGAGAGCTTCCGCTCTCATCTTCCAACACGTCTGGTCAGTGTGAGAGCAGTAGACCACCTCCTCCCTCCGGGAGAGGCCTCATCCAGTAGTGGATTGAATATGGCTGTGAAACAACAAACAATTTATTCATGTCTACTTACTGTAAAGTTGACTGGCCCGAAGATTGTTCTGAGACGATCACTGGCTGCAACAAATCTATGTGCTAACTCGTCCAGGTTGAACATTATTCTTCCTCCTCTGTGTCATGCTGACTCTTAGGAATGTTTTGAGACGTTGCAGAGAACTGAATCTACGTTCAGCTTCACATGATGAAGTTTTCACCACTATCAAAAGACGAATCCAGTTTTTAATGTTTCTTAACATTACCAACTGACAGGATCAGTAGTTGATGAATCTTCAGAACCGTTGTATCTGTTTGGCGCCTTTTTTGTCCGTGAAATGGGATTCAAATTCCAATCAATCACTTTCTTCTTTGCTTCATTAGGAGTTTCTTGAGAGTTCCTTCATGGCACTGATTCTGATCTTCCTCCGGAAGCTTGAACAGCTTTAATAAAACCTGATAATGTCTGTTGACGATCTTGTAATGTTTCAAAATGGAGACTTGAGAATAACCATTTCCTTCCCGTCGGGAAGTTTCCGGGGACCTTGTGAAAGACCGTTTCTGCAATAGATAAGATGTCTCTAAAGAGCCGTTATTCCTTCCCTCCTCCTTTTACATCCGGGCCTGGGACCGGCATTGGCGGAGTTAAAGGGGCTCTTAAAAAGCCGATTTTCTGTGCATCAACCTCTTGGAAGAATCGAGTGGAAAGAACCTACAAAGTCGCCAATCCTCGGTGAACATTCCCTACCGTGTATCAGTACTTTCATTAGAAGACCTGATGAGAAGAGAAAATGGAATTAAGGAATCAGTTTGCTGCTTTGAAAGAGAGATTACTTATTACGAAATTTGCATTAAGGAATTTGAAGAAGCCACTGTTGGAAGAAAAGGTCAACCTTCAGACAGACCTCACAAAAGCCTTTCGGCAGCTACCAGTAAAATTAACTGATTCTTCTAAAACACAGCAAAAGGTGTCAAAGAAAAAAAGGAAGATGGAATTATTTGCACACACTAAAAAGAAGTACGAAGAACTCATACCAGTCTCTGTTAATTATTTAGACAATGGCATCTATTTAGGTGAAAGAGCAAAAGTGACGAAGAGTCTGACATTATCAAGGAAAAACATACGCATGAAGAGACCTTTCATTCGCACGGGTTTGCGGAGAAGTTATCTCCCTCCAGGGAACCTCTCATACTCGCTCGGGTTTGCGGAGAAATGATCTCGCTCCAGGGACACTCATTCATACAAGTACTGTCCATGTTTCTGCCACTTTGATAGGTCAGTCAACTTCATCGTCCTTGCTGCTGTGTTTTTCATCCAAATTCATGCCGGTTGTTAAATAATTGTACAGATCTCCGATGAGCTCTTTGCGTTGCTTCTTTAGGTCGTACAGACTTTGTTCCAGGTTCCTTTTGATCCTTATCGTCTCTTGTGCGCTTTCAGAGGAGGTGTCAACTTAATTGGCATCTTCCGAAGAGGCTTCCTTAAGAAATCGATGTTCTGAAGTTCGACCTTGTCTTGCAAAATGGCCAGCTCCAGTTTACTGATGCACACTTTCTTGTAGGCAATCTCTCTTTCTGCTCTAGCAATCTTCTTGCTTAAGACCCACTCAAACGCATCAAAACTTCTTGTGTAGTTGCTGGTGGATGGAAGAGGCAGTTCGTTGGGAACCTGCGAGTTTGTGGACTCCTTCCACAGGATCCTTCCGTTCGGTCTTTGCCTTGTTTGAACCTGCTCTACCAATAGTGAATCGTTTAGCTTCGCGCGGCGTGCTTTTATTCGGTTTAGTCGCCATCTTTTTATTCATAATAGAAAAATGGCGTCTTGGGAGAGTAGCATAAAAATCTACTCTGCCGAGGAAACCGCTAATTGTTTGGATGGTAATGTGTTGCATTGTTGACAGTGGTGGAACCTTCAAGTAAATCATTTTATATAAAATTATTGTTAGCAATAATGGTTATAATTATGAAAGTTTTTGCTTTCTTGTTTTGTTTTACAAATATGAAAGCTAATTTAACTTTACGGTTATTAATTTCCCAGTATAATTCCGAATGCACTATGGTGCTTCATAGACTGAATTATTGTGGAAAAATTGTGAAGAAATTTAAGAAACCGGATGTGAAAACACAGAGGTCCTTCGTTGCATTAGTAGTTTCCTTGCAATTTTGGTAAAAATAGAATAACCTTCCTGCTTCATTTAGCATGATATACAAAAGACTTAGAAATCAACGTACCCAAGCTATACGGCGGGAAAAATAAACAAACATATTTTGAAAATTTAGTTGATGATCTTAGAGATGGCTGACGGCTATGCAGGAAACTGAAAAATGTAGGTGTAAATATAAAGAATAAGACTGAATATATTTCCGAAGATTGCAATATTTTGAATGAGTTCTTTTCCTAGTCTAACCCCGTAGTTGTATTGATAAGACGCTGAAACAGGAACCCATTCGGAAACTTGCTAACAGTGGTTAAAATAAAAATAAAACTTTCTATTTCTCTTGTGTTTCCCCAATAGAGATACATCAGGCTATCAAAAAGGTAAAAAGTTCTGCTGTAGATTGCATATCAATAGAATTCATCAAAATGATCATGACACACGTCATAATAGTAAATAAGTCAATTCTAACAGGTATATTTCAGTGTGGAAACAAGCTTACGTTCAGCCAATACCGAAGAAGAACATGGCATGAGGACCTGGCGAACCGCCCATTAGCATCCTATCATCTTTTTCCAAAACACTGGAAAGTATTGTACACCAACAAGTCACAAATCAAAGCACATATATCGAAACAAATTCTTCATTGAGAACCAATCAGGCTTTAGGAAAGATCACAGTACAGTGATGGCACTTATCAAAATCAATGATGACATCCGGAAAGCCATCGAAGTAAAAATTTTTAGTCAGAAAACAATAGTTTGTTTCTAAATCCAAGCAAAGCTCAACGTATTATAATAGGGTCTTCAAATATATTAGCAAAAATGAATCTAAATTCGTACGTACCAAAAGTTTATATTAGGAACAAGGAAATGAAAAGAGAATGTAAAGTCAAAAGTATTATTATTGACGAAACTCTATCATGGTCAGAACATGTTAAACTAATATCTAAAAGAGTGCATATGAAGATACACACACACACTTTTCTTCCACAACGAGTTAAAATCACCTTGATACAATCTCATATTTTCGATCTTTGATTATTGTGACGTAGTCTGTAATGATCTGTAGGAAACAAGTAATACAAAATAGATGTGTTTGGTTCATCTTGAATGATAAACGATATGACTATGTATCATGCAGGTACTCTGCACTGACATGGCTGCAACTGAAAAACGTTCCATCTTCTGCTGCAGTTCTACAAGGCTGTAACTTTCCTGCATACCTGGCCTCTACGCTGGAATCGGTGCACCTCACTCACAATATAAACACTCGTTCGAAAATCAGTGCCACCCTGCGAATACCAAAGCACAGATCTCGAACCTATTCTAAATCTTTTGCGGTGTTCGGAATCAAGCAGTGGAATAATCTTCCTTCGGCAGTTCACACAGCTAGCACCCTAAGCAGCTTTTGAAATAAGTTTCATAGTCATGCTGTCGTTTACTCATAGCAGTGTAAAACAACGTTAAATTTCAGTGAAAGGATTTTTTTTCTCCATACTCGTGCTTCAATTTGTATCTTCGTTTCAAATCAGATACATTTAATATGTTTTGGCATTATCCTTGTATTACCTCTTTTATTTCTTAAACTTGTGACTGTGTGTGTATTTGGGTTGGTGGGATGGAGAGGGTTCTAAATTGGGACTATCTCAATAAAGTGGGAAAGTGAGAAAAAGAGATAGATTCAGTGTAGTTGGGTAAGGTTCTTGTAATACTATCGTAATGACCAGCGTGTATAGCGAACACGTGGACATTGTATAAACAATAACATACATGTATATAGAACAAACATGTGGTTATGTAAGTAAACAAATAATACATACACATGGGAGCAGACGACGGTCAACTCCTCAAACTAACACCAGATGGAGCAAATAACGGAAGACAGAGGGAGCTGGAGTCAAGTAGGAGAAACAAGAGGAACCACCCCTACATTCACCTTTAAAAAGGACCTGCACAGAGCAAGAGCCATTACTCATTTCCCCCGGGTGGTCAGCTCCTCTCCTTCAA
>JAGDQP010020388.1:0-27756 GCA_022664845.1 Lepisma saccharinum | reverse complement strand
AAAGTCCCATAAAATCCCATGTTCGCTTCACCCCCAAAATGGCGGACGAAGATATCAGTCGGGCTCGCAACACTTACACTCCTTTTTCTTTAATAACTTTTGTTAATTTAAAGCTAGGTCAGTCGTGTTTTCACTATTTTAAACAGCAAATGTTGAAGAATGTTGATAGTAAAATAATTAAACTTACCTGTAATAACCTTGAGAATGATTCGCCTCCTATTTCTTTCTTCTATTAATAAAAGGCGTCATCATCTTCAGAATCATCAGCAACTGGCATGTTGGAACAACCATTTCCTTCACAGTAGTAACAAAATTTGGAACACACGAGTCCGACCTTTCTGCATTCGCATTTATCGTCACAGTCTTTCTGTGTTGTGATCTTGCACTGGTACGATATCAGGTTGAGCAAGTTTTCAGGAACAGCCGATAAGTTTGTTGTCACTGGAAACAATTTACCTTCCCTTGAGTGCCACTCCCATTCTGTTGGTTCTAAATTATTCCCTAACCATTGCTGTACTTGAAGGTAAACACGAAGACAGTGTTGGGAAGCAGCTGCAGTTCTTAGAGGTAACGTTGCTAAATTGAATGATAAAGATAGTTTCCTAGCTACTGTTTTATTGTATAAATTAGATCTGAGCTCATCTAAAGAAACATTGTTCTTTCCTCCATATAACCTCACAAGAAATCTTTCTCCTACCTCAATTATTGTTTTGGGATCTAGATCAGAGTTGTTGAACGCTGTAACTGCTTTGGAGAGTTCTTGGTCCTTCTGAAGAATTTTGAATGCGCTCTGTTTTCCTTTGTTGAATATAGCAGAAGTCGTGTCACATCCTGTGACGGAATGGAAGAACAAAAAACTGTATGTGGAAGCATTTGCCTTCATTTTTGTTAGTTTGTGGCTTCATGAAATATATTGTAGTGTGTGGATGTCCACGAGCAATTAAAATCGAGAGCAAGTCAGAGTCACTTCCTACAACAGCAACAGAAATACCTTTATTCCCAATACTAATGGCAGTAGCAGCAATTAGAGCATCTGCGTCTCCTTCAGCTTGGTACACTGTAATACCAGCAGAGTGAAATTGAGTCTTAAGGATGTCAATCAAGCGAGCCTTGTTTTCAGAGTTACGTAAAAAGTGTGCTTGATCAGTTGTTACCTTCATATATTCCTCAAATGCAATTGTAGCAGACATCTTTGACATCATTCTTCTCTGCCGTTCAACATCTTTGGTATTGTCAGTCGCATATCCATCAAAAACTACTGCTTCACAGGGCGAAAAATGATTCTGTACATATTGTACGTATTTTTTTTTACAAATTTCTGCATATGTGTCAACACCAGACCAAATAACAGCATGAAGTAGGAAGCCACCATCTACAATGTATCTTAATTCTGATGGAGGCTGCACACAGTGTTCGATAGCCTCTATAATATCCATAATTACAATTTTCTGGTTTTTCGCATAGAAATGTCATCAAATAAAGATGGAGGATAAGGCGCAAGTTCATATTTAAAATATTTCGGCAATTCCTCATGTGGCTGCAGCAGAGCAGCAATCCGACTGAAAAGCTGAATTGGATTGATGCTAATAGATTCCTTTCTAATATTAATTGTATTGTGTGTTGCAGATATTGGCACGACTTTATCTTTTCTCTTCAAAACTATATTTCCAAATGTTTTACCCATCATTTCAGACAATGATTTCGACCCAATCTCTACCGCTCTCTCACAATTCACTTTGACGTCAGCTACTAACCCTGTTGCAATATTGATGAGGTGCTCTTTTTGGTTGAGTTCAAAGGAGTTGTGAAGAGTGAGCCAATCAGAAAGCTTTTTGATGTCTTCATCATTTCTAGATTGGCGGAAGGTCTAAGTTCTACATGCTGTTCCGATGATGATGAACGTTTTCCACAGAAGTGTTCTAAGGCTTCACTTACCTCCATGGTTATAGGAAATGACAAAACCCAACGAGCCAATGTGGAATCCGTAATACCTCGGCCATGACTCAAACCTTCTGAAACTTTCATCGCTCTCATCAGACTTTGCTCAATTACCATATCAGCTGCAGTTCCACTCCAATAACAGTCTTTCCTCCGAACAGTAAAATATCCGTTGTGAAAAAGTTTCGCAAATTCTTCTGGTTTCATTTTAATTTTCAATTCTTCCATCTGTTGCAGATAACATTGAATAGATTTCGCGTAATTCAGATGTCCAGCTGCGTGAAAGTAGGGGAGCATGCATTTAAGTGTATAAACATAAAGGTCCCAGTCTCCAGTACGTCCAGCTCGAATATAAAGCATTATCATTTGTACTTGTTCCAGGTATTGCAGCCACAATTTTGCTGTTCGGCCTTTATCCTTCATTTGTGTCTTTACCTCGGCTAGATCTGTTATTAGTTCTTTCATGTCAGGATGATCCTTGAGGTCATTTAAAGTTTTAATCCCTGATATTAAATCATCACAACTGGAACGTATTCTACTTTCCTTATCCTCATCGCCTAAGTAATAATATTTCCAAAGTTGCTGGTAGATGGCTATGTATGTCAGAAAATGTGCTCTCAATGCTCTTGCGTATGCAGTTCCACTGAACATGTGCACAACAGTATTTTGCGCATACAATAAAGCGCAAAATTCTTCAAGTCCACTACCTGACACACTGTGCCCAATAGTACCTAAATATGACATTAATAAGTGAAAACCTCCCAGTCTGATTACTACTTTAGCTAAATCACTGTCTGGGTCAGCTGATGCGACAATTCCTACAGCCTTCCAATAAAGAGGCTGGTCAAATGTAACAATGCAGGAATCCTGTTCCATTTTCTTACTTTCCTCGCATGCGAAGAGAAGAGAAGTATAAATTGTACTGAGGTTTGATGCTGCCATATTGAAGAAAGGGATCGCAGTTACGCTGCTCATATTAAACTGTGAGTTATCATATTCAGTGATAGCGTGCATGAGGCCATTCCAAGATGGTTTAGGTGAACTTTTCGTGAGATGCATCATCAACCAAACATTATCTGTAAAAACAGCGTGATGGAGATTAGGTACTGTCATATCCTCTGCTGGCACCAGGCTCTTTATTTCCATATTTAAGAGTCCACTGTTGGTTGATCTTTTGTAAAATGTTATATTCCTTCTAGGAAGAGCAGATATCATATCTGCTGAAGGCGGTACAAGACGTTCTACACGCGTATCTTCGCAGATTTTCTCCGGTGGTGTAGATATTCTTATCCCACCCATACTGTGAAAAGTGCCATGACCATCTAATGTTCTCGTGTTGATATCTGCGTTATCAAACACGAACTGGATCAAATTTTCTGAATGTTGAAGTTCTGTTGGAATATTCGAACACATTCTTGAATATTCATATCTTCTTACTTCGCTGTAGCTGGTCGACATCCCAAGACTATGAAGGATGTCGATCAATTGTCGAGATCCATAATCTCCAAACAGTAAACTCCAACTGCTAGTTTGATTGGTGATATAAAAGTACGTTGTCGACACATTGAAATAATAGAATGGTAGATCATGAGACGTTTTCGATACAGCACATGCGGATCACCTTTTTTGCTTGATGTCACGGCCTGAACAAATAATTTCAAAGGCTCTGGAATGAGATCATCCTCATTATCAAACATGTGCTCCGTTGCAGGATAGCAAGTATTATTACAGATTTTAAATTGAATATCTTCTCTAATTATTTTTGCAGCCATTGTAACAATACGTTCTCTCTCATTTTGCTCATTTACTTCTCTCTTTTTGTACCAGGAATCATGTAATAGCTTTTTTGTTGCACTTTTAAAAGTAAGTACAGGATCTATTCCATAGCCCAAACATCCCTCTGTTATTACCAGTCTGTCCCCGTACCTCTGTTTCAGAAGATTTTTTACTTGATTAGATGTGTATCCTTCAGCGCCGTCCAAATAAGATATCATTCGTTCATACAACTGGCTCATTGAAAATTGACATTCATCTTCTTCATCTACAAAAGTACAAAGTTTGTCAAAAGCCTCTCGCTTTCTATCCTCAATTGGTCTTCCCGCTGTTTCAGATGTTACAGGGTTAAAGAATGAAGCGAAACAATCTCTGTGGTACTTTGCTTCTGCTGCCACTAAGTCCACTACACTGTTCACTCTAACAAGCACTAACCTACCCCATTCATCTTTACGTTTTTCTGCTTGATCAACTATAGACCCCTTAATGCTAAGGGTAGTAACTTTATGAATTGATCTTCGATATTTCTGATGCTTTTTCGATTCTGTTTTAAATGACACCTCTTTTGAACACAATAAGCAATCCGTTTTAAAATCAAAAGGCGGGGCTGTAGTGCGTGGTGAAACCCTTGATGTACTGGGGGTGTCCGTTTCATCTACCGGAAGTGTTTGCTTAATATCCTTTTTAATAGTAGAGGCCCGAGTGTAGTTCATACGACATTCAACATGTACGCAAACACTGCTTACATCTTTAAAATGTGTATCTAGCCCATCATCACCCCGAGAAACACTTGCACTTACCAGAGCAGGCAAGTTACATTAACAATTTTCCCAGCGCTCAGTGGTGTGTTGCAAATAACACAGATACTTCTACTACAGTTCTACTTCCATTGTTAGGTCCATAGATCACAACACAAAGAAACACAATTGCGAAAACATACTTGTATACGTAGGCACGCGGACACACACGCACGCGAGAACAAACATAACGTAAGCGAAATAATTAATAGACTATGTTTATATGCGAGTCTGTTCTTGTTTTATGTGATATCAGTTTGAACACTGTACGACAACTACACAGATCCCGGCGGAGGACAAAATCACTCGCGAACCGAAAACACGTCTGACAGCAACGACTCTTAAAAAAAACCTCTGGGACGGAAGTAAACAACAGTGTTGCCAATTAATTTCAAACAAAACTGCCAAACACTGCTTTAGGAAACCACTAACTTTGTATGTTTTTAATGTAAAGGAATATACTTTATAGGCTATATACTATATATACTGTAAAGGCTATACCAACTGACAAACTGCAACGTATACATTCTGTGTTCTTATGATGAAAACAACCAGGAACAGTTTGTTTCATTAGTCCTGGGGTACCACAGAGCTGGGTGTTTTTCATGAAAATGTGTGAATTTGTCATTTTGCCCCCCCCCCCAAACTCAGACGAGGCTTGGTGGAATGGACATTAAACATACATACATTGAAGCTGTGTTCTATTCTGCGTTTTTTGATTCTTGTTTCAACTGTCTAGGTCAATTAGGGACTGACCTACAGACATTTGAATAAATTCCACTAGGGTATATGTTGCGAGCTCGGCCGCCATCTTTGTCCGCCATTTTGGGGGTTAAGCGAACATGGGATTTTAGGGGACTTTTGGGATTTCATTTGGGAGGCCACAAAGAGCAAATCGTAAAAAAATTAGCTTTTTATAAATTATTTCAGCTCGACAACATTTTTGGTCCTTCATTTACTGGGCTATTAGTCGTGGTAAATTGTTACCTGGATGTTCGTCACTAACACGTATATTCGTTGCTTTGTGAATTCGATAAATATCTTGATTAGCGAGAAGTGTTTTACTGGCACTGATATGTTTTGGTGTCTATATGTTTAGTTTTACGTTTACTAAAGATAATTTCCTTTAACTTAGCAGACACACCAAATCTATAACAAGCTTCGACCACATCAGACAATTTGTATTTACTATTTTAAAACAGAAGCTTCTGCAGCGTGTAACCTTTTGTTTAGTACCAAGATACTAAATGGCAGTATAGATAAATGCTGTAAGTAAAATCAAGTCTCTTTACTTAGAATAATTTTGATTAAAACTATTGTGTTCATGATGTATAAATTTTATCCAAAGTTACTTCGCACCCAAGATATGTAAATAACAGGTAAAGCATTATCTCCTTATTAGCTGAATAGTGTATGACGCAACTGGCAGATACTGTCATTAGGAAAAGAGTATCCGTTTGTATTCTAGCATTGGAAATGGCCAATTAGGTAACAACAACAGCCAATCAGAGTAAGTCATGCAATCACAGGGTCTCTCGCGACAGGGGAATTAGCTTAGACTTCACTAGACCATAATTAAGATTTAAAAATAACCGAAAAAAAAGTTTTCTACGTGCTAGTTTTGAAAAGAACGGTTCTTTTACTTTTACGGGGTCAGTGTCAACATTTTATGATCAATGAATTAGTTAAAATGTTAGTTGATGTTCAAAACATACATTGAGAAAAAAAATCAACGATGGGACTGGGTCTGACAAATTTTGAAGCAAAATGTGTCTTCTGGGTCTGAGCCAAATATGCCTATTAGACAAAAGTGAACATAACGTTTCTTTAATGTAAAAGGGTGATAATTATATATATTGCATTCCTAATGTACATTGAGAGTTTTTTGTACAATTTTTAACGTAAGAACATTTATTTGTACTAAACCTAAACAACAAGTCCATTAGATGTGATAATTAATTAGTATTGGTAATGAAAAGGCGAAAAAAATATTTCGTCAATGAAACTATTTTTTTTGCCTCGTTAAAAAAGAATCCTGATTTTTTCCCGGCCTATAAAACGTAAGTCAGACCTAAATGTAACAGCGAATCACAAAGTTTCACCTTTAGTCAGCACGTAACGGATCATGCTTTGGACCAAAAAGTGTTAAAACATTAAAAATTTGAAACTGCTATTAGTGCAGTAACAACTACATATCGTAATGATTTCTTACTTGTTTTGTTACTTCGTAATGTAGCGATGGGATCATATACGACGTGGTAGCACTGTCTTTACGATATACTATTTATGGTAGAGACCTTATGACCGAAGATCGTTTAGTAGAATGGTTATTTAGTGAATAAATAGAGCAAATGCTTATATACGTTTTTACCGACACCAGTTTATTATAAAGTTCCAATATACTATATATTTTACAATGTGTTATACAGATAACAATCTGAGCGTCCCGAACATGGGCTCTGAAAATAATCTAGTGGATCACCTCTTGCAATGATATTTAACTTAGGTTTAGGAAAGGAGATTGTTCCTAGAAAGGATATTAACTCCAGTCCGAGCTAGCAGGTAAAGGTATACCAACCTAAGTTGAGGGTAAGGTGAGAGTCCTGACTCCAATCCAAGCCAGGTAGAGGTGACCACTTTTCGGAGCGAAGAAGTGATAACTTCAAAGGTGATTGACTGGCCTTTTTATACCCCTATTTGTGGGCGTTTCTTCAGTACTTCCAACACTTGGAGGTTGTTGACGTCTGCTTCCTATGGATACTTAGTCAGCTTTATGTAACTTTTATTGTTTGTTTACTTTTGTGCTTAACACACTGACCTATTTATCCATATAACATTACACTCCCCCCTTCATTCGAGGGATTATCTCACTTTTTGGGGAGTTAATTCACTGGGTACTTGTGTAGACACATTTATATCACACTATAAAACGACACTGATTAAAAAAATATGAAAAGAATAAAAAATGATATTTCACATACGAGGAATTTGCATTTGGCTCTAACATGCCCAAAGCAGGGTCAGTCACCATGACATCATTCCCCTCAATGGGGTTATGCCTTTTCCTCTTTTGCTGCACTGACATGACTTTTTAAAACACGTACACTAAATCACTAATGGTGGGTGCGAAGCACTTTTTGCTGGAAGTGGATTCACCATTGTTGCACTGATGGGATGTAGAGTTGTGGTTGGGGCTGTTATGGGAGATCTTCATTTCTTCCATTTCTATTTCTTCTTGATTGGAGGGGAAATGTTGTATTTGGTTAATTCTTCTCAATACGTAGGCCAGGAGTATGAAATTTATGATGATAAAAAAGTGATTATGAGGACACACACTGTTATTATGACTATCATCTGTAATATACACAAAGATTAATTATAACGGGTTTGATTTTCTTTTTAATTGTTTAAAAATACAATATACTGTAATAGATAACCCTGCTATTATCACTATTATTATTATCACTATTATAGTTATAGACCAGTTCACTACGGGATGCAGATGAAAGTCCTGGAATTTACTGGGAAGGTTGTTCTTCTCATGCTTCAATAAACTGTCCAGGTTATCGATCGATTTCTGCAGAGTTTGAAGGGGCAAATGAAAGTTTGTTTCTAATTTTTCTGGTAATATATAATGCTCTACTTCTAACTCTCCTATATGCCTGGTTACTAATTTTAGATTTTTCGTTGTCACTATTTCAAAATCTTGGTATAATATAAAATAAGTAAATGGATTTTTATTATTACTATTAATTGGAGTTTCGGCGTGACCAATACTGAACGAAAAATATGGATTATTTCTTTCTTTCTTTTTTTCCGTTGCTGGAAGCGTGTGTCGTGTATATCTTAACGTGTGCTATACGTATGCTATCATCATGTTCCGTGCGATGTGGAGAAAAAGAAAAAAGATGTTTTTGAGCTGATTGTCTCTTCCATCCACTCGTCTGCTGTGGGCGGGGCTTCTCGCTGTGACGCTGACGTGACGTATTCTTGGCGGAGAATGTTCCTCCAACTCAATGCTAATGATGGATTTTATGCCTCGTATGTCACACGCGTTACAAGTGTGTGTGTATAACTGATTTCAGCCGCTGTCCATGATTTTAGCATAGCGTTTATATATCCTGTTAGTGATGAAAACTGTATTCGATCTATTGATTGGATTTTTGAATATGTTTCTGTAGTTTTTAATCTTGTTGTTCCGTTTCTCCTCCGTAGTACTTCTTGATTCTATCCAATGATATAAGTTGAATTTCTTGTCGAAATTCTGGACGACATCTAATCAGGTATTGAGTATTGTTTTTCTTCTGTACTACTGTACATGGTCCGATAAATTTTCGGGGGTTTGATGGAATCTATATGAAAAATAGACTAAAACTTTTTCGTTTTCCTGGAATGATGTTTGCATTCTTTTCGCATCGTAAAATTTATTTTGTCTCATATGTGATTTAAGCATTTTATTAGCGATTTTCTCGCGTATATCGTTGAGTTTCTCTCGGGAAATTTGTAGTGTATGCTTAATGCCGTACTGTATGTCTGTTATAGTTCTTGGATTGAAACCGTGCATGATGAAATGTGGACTAAATTCGCTATTCGTTGAAACTTGAGAATTGATCGAAAATACGGCAAATGGTACATATTTTTCCCATGATTTCATGTCGTTCTGGACATAGAATTTTATAATTTGTTGTATCGACTTCTGTATAATTTCTGCCGTACCTGTTCCTGAGTGTGAATAGCTTGGATTGAATTTTAGTTCAAATCCGTATTTTATAGACATGTCTCTTAGTTTTTTGCTTGAATGGACTGGGTGTTTATCTAAATACAAACTATGGAAACATCCGTATCTAAGGATAATTTCTTGTTCCAAAAAATCCATTATAGATTGAGCTGACATTTCCGTCACTACTTTTGCAAAGACTGGTTTTGATGTATTTTCTACAGCTAAATGCACCTATTTTTTAACGTTACCTTCTGAAATTATAGGACCTAAAGTGTCAAATGTGTATTGCTCACATATGCTGCCTACATAATGATGCAATAGTTCACCTTGTTGCTTCTTTGGATATGACTTGAGGCGCTGACATTCGTCACATCTCTTTAAATAGTATCCTAGTGTTTGTTTCAATGAAGGCACATAATATTTTAACATTGTTGACCTGTATAGTTTAGTTAGCCCAGGATGACCTGCCATCTCCGTTTTGTGGACTTTTTCAAACCACTGCTGAATCATAGTCTTCGGAATACATAATAAGTGTAGTTCGCCTAATTCTGGGTGTTTTCTTGTACGGTAAAGTACTCCATTCTTCAAACAATGGTACTTGAGTGCACGAATTGTTGTAACATCTTCTGGCTGTTTTCCTTCGAGTGCTAGAATTATATTGGAGTAAGAGCGGTCTTTCCTTTGTTCCTTTTTCAATTCGTCATTGGTAGAAAACTTTTCGGTAACTTGTACACTATCTTCTAAAGCTAATGAACGAAATACAAGCTCTTCTTCTGATGTTTTAACATCGTGTGTCTGTTAGCTGCTAATTGTTCTTTGCTGTCTTCTTCTTCTCTTTCTTCTTTCTTGATTTCTTCTGTATTTTCCAGTCTTGAGAAAAAATCCGCGGGCATCTCTGAACCTTTCTTGTGTTTAACATCGAATCTGTAGTCAGATAAGAAGATACGGTATCTTACAATTTTTCGCTTTTATCATTTTGAGTTTGTAAGGTGGAAAGGCTTTGATTGTCCGTAAATAAAGTAAACCTTTGGTTCAAAAGATAGAAGGAAAATCTTCGGATAGCTATATTATTGCACATAATTCCTTTTCCCATGTTGAATATCTCTTTTCTGTGTCCGTTAACCTTCTTGAACAATATGACACTATCTTTTCTTCATACTTTTCGGGGTAGTAACACGTAAGCAGTGCTCCGACCTGATAGGTCGAGGCGTCTGTGTAGAGACGAATTTGAGCCTCTGGATCAAAATTGGAAAGTGATGGTGCATTTATGATATCGGTTTTTAGTTGCTCAAAGAGTGGATCCAATGATTGATCCCATTTGAACTTGGCATATTTTGTTACTAACCGTTGAAATGGTTCGACTCTGTCTGTGAATCTGTTAATGTGTGAACGCATAAAAGAACATAACCCGAGAAAACCTCGGAGCTGCTTTTTTGTACGTGGTTTCTGATAATTCTGAATTTTCTTTGCGATTTTTGGTGAAATAGATATACTATTTGCACTCACTTTAAAAACAAGTACTTGTAGAGAGTTGTCAGAAAGATGTAACTTCTTTGGCGATGCTCTAAAGTCATGTGTACGAAGGGGAATTAACAAAGAACGTATGTCTTCTAGCTGTTGTCTTTGTGAATAAGATCCTATTACAATATCGTCTGCGAAACTGGTTATTATGTTTGGCAATCCTTCTAGCAACTTCCTTGTTACTATTGTCAAAGCCGATGATGACGTACTATGACCCATTACTGCCCTTTGAAATTTGTATGGTTTACTTCAAAAGTAGTATATTCTTGGCTCTTTTTATCCAATGATATATGATAGTAACTTTGGCTGATGTGAACGGTTGAAATATAATTCTTTCCTTTAAGACTAGACAATACTTCAGCTGCGGATGGAAATGGTATTGCAAGGTATCTCGTATATTTGTTCAAATTGATTAAATTTAGAACTAAACGAAAATCTTGTGAATTTGGTTTACGCACTACTAGAAGAGGAGATGAGAATCCACTCGACGATGTCTGACGTATAATTCCCGCTTTTTCTAATTGACTAAGTTGAATGTCAATTTGCTTAAGTATATTCAATGGTATAGGCGGTGATCTAGCATGAAAAGTCGCTGCCTTGTCCACGCGTATCTTGTGTATATAAGCTTTGAAAAATGAGATGTCAGATAAATTATATGAAAAAACGTCACGGAATTCATATAATAACCTAACAATTTGATTTCTAGTTTGTACACAGAGTTCTGGATTTATATCAAATAGTGAAAAATCGAAAAGTTTTTCAGTGTATGCTAATCTTTCATCTATTTCTTGTTTTGTGCGATATTTATATATGTTTTCTCCATCTTCTTTCTGTTTCTCATTATGAAGAGAAATTTCTTCTACTGATTCTTCAATATAAGCAATTGGAGAGTTTTTCTGTAACGTAATTTTATTTGCTGTCGGGTTTACCACCAAAATAGTTGGATTATCAACAGGCATTTTCATTGTTAACGCTTGTATGTTGTATTTGTTTTCCAAATCTTGTAATAGCGTAACAAAAAGGAATGCTGAGTCTGTCTGTATGTTCTAATGCAATCTTACTGGTATATAGAAAAATGATTTTGCTAGGATGACAGTTTTTGTTGCTGAATATACATTTGCCATCTTACGTTGTTGCAATGACGTAATGACAGAAGGAGTAATATCCTGCTTCTGTTTGTTTTCCTTTTCAAGAAAAGCTTTCCTTGGCCTCTTGTAGAAAGATACTGGATTCCTTTCCAAGTCTATTTTAGCTAAGAGGCGCTTTAACAAATCCTGTCCTATTATGGGGCAGAGATGACTATTGTCCATTATTCTAAAATAATGAGAATACGTTGACCCCGCTTTGAATTTTATTAAAGCGACATGTTGTAGCTCTATGAATTTGTTAGCTATTCCTCTTATCTGAGTCTTATAATGAATTAATACTGTTTTCAGGTAGTTCTTGCTTTGGCCATATCGAAATTGAACTAGCCGTGTCTACAATTGTAGGTACTATTCTATCGCCTATGCATATCTTTATCAGAGATCGATTGTCATCTGTTTCACAATCAGTATATGTGCGTTTTTTGTTTGTTCAGAAATATCCATAGGGTTGGACCTATCTGCTTGTGATGTTGTACTTTTTTTTTCGCCCGCTCACCTGCTGATGAGACGGGCGATTTTACAAGTTTCCCTGATTGTTTTCCTTTTTGTTTGTATTGTGCCAACAAATATGAGAATTGTGGCCAGGCTTGAAACAGACTGAGCAAACAGTAACTGTACCGCTCTCTTCGTTTTGCTTGTTATTTTAGTTTTTATTGTCGCCTTGGGCATCTGATTTTTGGTCATTATATTTGTCTTTATAATTATTCTTGACCTTCTTTTTATAAGGCGGTTTATAGGATGCATTCCTAGCTATAGTAAGCGACAATTCCGCTAATTTATTTGTGATATTTTTCAAATTGGGCTGAGGATTATTAATTTGACTAGATTGTTGATTTGGTTGTGATTTGTCATATTGGTAGGCAGAGGTATCAATTACATGTTTTATAGGTATTTGGCCCGGTGCTCTTGGTTGTGCACTATAAAAGGAAAGTATTGGAGGTTGCGGCCTGGTTTGATTACATTGATTGATTTTGTTTTGGGAGTTTGGGTTTTGTTGATAGGTTTGACATATGGGATCGTAATCGGGTGGTTCTGGTTCCCCTTTGGAATAGTCAATTATGGGTTCCTGCGTTGTCCATGGAGGTAATGTTTGGGTACTTGCGAATTGTTGGTTAGGATTATGATGATAATTCATTTGTTGTTTTGGATATTGCTGGTGAGGTAAATTTGGAAGGTTTTGATTTCTTAAATGAAAACTTAAATTTTGAGGTACAATTTGATTCTTATAAAGATTATGGGGTTGCTGGCTTTGAGTTCTCAACTCTTCCATTGTTTGGAAAGCCTGGATTTTAAACCATATATTTTTTTTCGCATTAAATCTTGCGATGCTTCTAGAGCTTGAGGCTTTGCTTGCAATTCCTGTACTGTTCTATAGGTTTCTAAAGCACTCTTCTTAAGAGGATTCCTCTGTAATCCTAATGATAAGTAAAGCACTTTAGCTTCTTCCGTGCAATTTGGAAGATTATGACGTATTGCTCTTAAGTTTTCGCAAGAAGTAAGCGTCCACTGATTCCTCCGGGTATTGTTGAACAAGGTTGATTTCCATTTCTGCCTTATATTGTGGCAATCGAGGACGACTAAGGTTGACCAGTTTTTCTTTTAGCTGATCGTACGTTAATGTTTCGAATTGATTCAAAGATTGTAATTGAAATATTAGGTCAAGTGCAACAAAAGAGGAAAAGGCCTAACGCCATTGAGGGGAATGATGTCTTGGTGACTGACCCTGCTTTGGGCACGTTAGAGCCAAATGCAAATTCCTCGTATGTGAAATACCCGACGCCTCCACCACATAATGATTTCTTACTTGTTGTTGTTACTTCGTAATGTAGCGATGGGATCGTATACGACGTGGTAGCACTGTCTTTACGATATAATATTTATGGTAGAGACCTTATGACCGAAGATCGTTTAATAGAATGGTTATTTAGTGAATAAATAGAGCAAATGCTTATATACGTTTTTACCGACACCAGTTTATTATAAAGTTCCAATATACTATATATTCTACAATGTGTTATACAGATAACAATCTGAGCGTCCCGAACATGGGCTCTGTAATTAATAATCTAGTCGATCACCTCTTGCAATGATATTTAACTTAGGTTTAGGAAAGGAGATTGTTCCTAGAAAGGATATTAACTCCAGTCCGAGCTAGCAGGTAAAGGTATACCAACCTAAGTTGGGGGTAAGGTGAGAGTCCTGACTCCAGTTCAAGCCAGGTAGAGGTGACCACTTTTCGGAGCTAAGAAGTGATAACTTCAAAGGTGATTGACTGGCCTTTTTATACCCCTATTTGTGGACGTTTCTTCAGTACTTGCCGCTTGGAGGTTGTTGTCGTCTGCTTCCTATGGATACTTAGTCAGCTTTATGTAACTTTTATTGTTTGTTTACTTTTGTGCTTAACACACTGACCTATTTATCCATATCCCATTACAATATGTACAATTTAAGAAGTATCGAGTTGTTAAAAATGTAGTTATTTGTGATTTTAAAATACATTTTACGCATCCGTAGGGATACTCAATGAAGGCACTATTGAAACTTAACAACAGAAAAACTAACCCTTTCAGAAATATTGATATTCTAACTTTTACTGTGTTCCATTATTCACATGTTTTCGGCAGGGAGGCTGGAAGCATTAATGTACCAATTAGTTATAAAGTATTAACTTAATGTTTCATCGCTTCCTTAGTTTTAGCAAGTATACTGAGCGACTTTAACACATCTAGATTTTTTAGCATTCCTGAGTGGGGTTTCACTTAGTTCTCTAAATTTAAGGCCTTAAATCTTGAATCTCAGAAGCGTGTAATTTATGAAGAGTCTCAGGAGTACTTTCATTGATTTAGTGACTGGAACGACTTGGGGAATATTGTCTGTCCCTAGTTGATTTCTAAACGGATCAAATGTGCCTAAGGTTCAATCGATAAGTTGATTCTGACACAGTTCAGGCATTGAAACGAGTGATTGATTTAATTGGCAATTACTGACCTGTTAAGCTAGAACAAATTTTGCATACTTTTTTGTTAAGCAATATCTTGTGAATTATAAGTTACATAAAACCAGAGTAAAAGTAAAAGTATATATTTTAAAAAGGTTGTCGGGGAAACTTTCAAGATTCAACATTTAGAGCGAAATTAGTAACGAATAACTTCGGTCCCTTTCAATTACAGTGCCTGATCAATATCTAAAATCTAACCTCCCCGCCCAAGGCAAGTTTCAAACTCATAAACTTTGAGACGCTGGGCAATACTATTAAATTTCAAGAACACATGACATGCATGCACAATTATGTTTCCTCTAAAATTGTTGAACTTATACGAGTTATATTTCACAACCTCGTTCATAAGTTTTAACAGCAGGTTATGAATAAGACAGATTTTAGTACATTTTTAACCTAAGGACGTACGTAAATAAATATTGTTGTCGTGCAAATTCTTAAGATAATTTTAAGCTACATATATTACAAATTTAGTTCTACTGATTTTACACTCAAAATGGCCTTTATGTTTTTTTGATGTTCTTCTTCAAGTGCTGGATCACATAAATTGAGCTCTAGATTTTATATTCAAATGAGCTTTCGCCTGTGTGTCTTCAAATGACTTGAGTGTAAATTTAGATATAGAGTTTTTCACTCGAACAGTCTTTCCCTTGTGCGGATTCTGTTTCTTCAATTCACCTGATATGGTAAAATAATATAAATAGTGTAATTAGCTTTTACACTAATGCGGTCGTTCGCCTGTGTGGATTCTCATGTGTCTCTTCAAATTAGTGGATTTCATAAATTTAGATTCACAGAATTTACACTCAAACGGTCTTTCCCCTGTGTGGATTCTCAAGTGTGTCTTCAAATTACCTGATTGCATAAATTTAGATCCACATAATTTACACTCAA
Organism: Lepisma saccharinum; assembly: GCA_022664845.1. Taxonomy (NCBI): domain Eukaryota; kingdom Metazoa; phylum Arthropoda; class Insecta; order Zygentoma; family Lepismatidae; genus Lepisma; species Lepisma saccharinum. The sequence goes on along the minus strand of JAGDQP010020388.1, from coordinate 11,970 downwards.
ACGGTCTTTCGCCTGTGTGGATTCTCATGTGTGTCTTCAAATTACATGATTGCATAAATTTGGATCCACAGGTTTTACACTCAAACGGTCTTTCACCTGTGTGGATTCTCATGTGTGTTTTCAAAACACTGGTTTGAGTAAATTTAGATCCACATAATTTACACTCAAACGGTCTTTCGCCTGTGGGGATTCTCATGTGTGTTTTCAAAACACCGGATTGAGTAAATTTAGATCCACATAATTTACACTCAAACGGTCTTTCACCTGTGTGGATTCTCATGTGTACTTTCAAATTACAGGATTCCGTAAAATTAGCTCCACAAGTTTTACAATGGAAAGACCTACTGCTTGTGCGTATTCTAATCTGCCGTGTCAAACTACTGCATTTTGAGGACTCATCTGGGTATGTTTTTGAGACAACTGTTTGTTCATCACGCGATGCTTTACTTACGTCTTTTGATTCTTTGCTATCATTTAAAGATGCTTCAACAGGGGACAATATTTTGTCGGCGTTTTGTTCCTTTATGGTACTTTTCGTACTACTACCACCATAAATATTTTTGTAAATACATGAAGTTTTTTTTGTCTGTTCTCTATACTGGACGAAAGTAAGTCTGGAAAGTGCGAAATGAGGTTTGATATTAAGTTGCAAGATAACTGATCTAAATGTCTCTCTTCTTTACATCTGAGTTTACTGTCATTATATTTCACGCTACAATCCTGAAAAAAGTTATTTAGGAAATATCTAAGTAAACCATAGTTGTAGAAACTGCCATCAAATTAAAATCCATCACGTGATATTTAATTTAAAATTGTTTAAAATGAATTATTAGACCATTAAATTAGTAAATCTATTAAAGGATAAATTTGACACAATTATAAGTAGAAATGAGATGCTCAAGAAAAAACACATAATAACAAAGGAATTGAGTGACGAAGTCATTGCTACTTAAAATTATATCCAATGAATTAAACAAGAATAAATGTACAGAACAACGCACTCACTGAACATCTAAAAGATACTTAAAACCAACGCAATATATGTCATCTAATGGAGTATAGGCATTGTTCTATACCTAATGGAATAAATCCATAACTTTCTAGTTTTGAAATAAAGTATTTTGCACAGTTATTGCAAATGTTAGTTTTAAAGAGAATGGAAACGAGATCTTAATGCACATATACTCTGATAATAGATTGCGGGTCGTAGCGATCACAGATGAAAAAATGAACTGTCAATTAGGCAGCTCTGTTTTTGTTGTCTAATATACACTGCAGTTTATGTCATTTATGGTTTGGAGGGTGTGTTACGTAGTTGGAGGGAGTGTCGGCAGTGAATATTTTTATAACAACATAAACACATAAGTAAGATTTTCTCAGTACTTCGAGCCTTAAAAGTACTTAAAATATTGTTTAGTTTTGTCATAACCTAATTTCACTAAATGCACATCCACAGTACTGCCTGTATACGGTCCGGCTGCATAGGCACGGTCCTATCCAATAATAATCAATTAGACTCCCGGAAAGAACAACAAAATTTATCGACTTCAATCTCACAGGAAGGTGACGCTCTCAAGCGTATCTGATTTAGAGATAAACAGCATCATGGAACTTAGCAATTAGCTCTTCAGCGATATTATTTCTTTGTATTTCCTTACCATTTCATTTTTGCAGTATATTAAACCATGCATACAAATACTCCTGATATGTATTCAACTTATTTCATTTCCTAGTCTACAAAGAGCAATTGAGGGATGTACGTAAAATGGATTATAGTAAGCTTTAACATTGCGTATGCATGTTTTTCGTAGACCGCCTCCATTGCCCTAATATTCAGAATACTCCAAAAATAAAATGTCACTTACAGTAACTTAGGGCTTACACCTACACATTACCTTCTCTTCTGTACACGTGTTATCAACGGTCATTCCCACCTTAAATAACATTAACCTATTATCGGGTTGGAATCACTCAGACACGGATTGGAAATATGCCGCCGTTATGTCAATCTAAATCTCGTTTCTTGACCTTATATCACAGAAGAATTAAGTAATAACGATATTAGGAATATTAGGTTTAAGTGCTAAAATAAAATTTATCTTTATTTTATTATAATCCTAAGTTTCATTATTTAAAAAAGTAAAAAAAATGCACTTTCAAATATACTCTTTCTGAGACGCTTGATATTCTGTTCAAATTAATTATATCGTTTCGAATAATAGCAAATGGGTACATAAAATAAAAACAAATAGTTGATGCCTGAAGAGATGAATGATGATTATGATATTAATTAGTTTTCCCATTGCTAAACATCGGATTCTGTAGTGTTAAGGAAACAGACATTCAAATCTGATCGCGTTTTCAGTGGCCTTACCGGAACTTTATTAGATTCGTGTAGTTGAAACAAATATAAATAAAAATTATAAAACCGGAAGACAAATGACGAAACGAAGTGGTCCAAAGTAAATGCACATCATCGACCTCATGATAATTCAATTCGCCATAAATTTTATTGTTAAAATTCAACACCAAAAACTGTATTTTTTTGTGAATGGATCATTTATTTAAAATATCCATTAACCATTCTAATGAATTTATTTTCGTTCCACGTGTTAAATAGTGTACTATGAAAATAAAATGGAATCTACCTAATATATTATTTTTACCTTGTATTGATATCGGTTGGAAACTGAAAAATAGAAAACCTTCACAATATGTAAAGTCTGTTTTTATATGAAATTAATAAATACATATTTGTACAACTACTCACCTGAGAAGGACAGTTCTGCTCCAAACATGTTATAGAATAAGATAACGGGCTCTGATATATTTCTTCTCCTTTAATCTCTTGATCACTCTGTGAGGACTCTCCTTGCTCTTCAGTTTCATTAACGTTGCCGAAAGACGTTTCTAACTGTTTAACTATTGCAATCGATAACTCAATTTCGTCGTGTCTTAATTCCTGTAAGAAAATATCTGCATTATTCTCTGTACTAGATGAACTTGAACAGAACAGTTGTATAATATATTACGGCTATAAATAAATCTAGTTGTAATGCAGAAATGTCTAAAATGTGAGATATAGTAAAGCTTAAGTTTTTCTAAAACCACGATCAACCGAGAGAAAGTTCAAATCGCTTTAAACCTTAGTATTCAGCTGTTGTGTCATACGTTTCGCTGTAAGGAAAGTTCGATCTTAAATAAACGTGTTTCTGTCATGTAGTTAACTTATACTTTCTACTCATCCTAATTTCTTATCATTAAATGTTTTGATTAATCGTTTATGCTCTTCATTCTTGTTTAAATTCTGAAAGTCTCACCTTCAACATTATGGCATTTCTTTACTCGAAATTGCTGGCTGAATATGCAATAAGTTAAACGAGTTTAGGTTTAATTAATAACAAAGACAGGTACCGAAACTGATTCTCCCGTGGGAATTGTCCACTACAGAAATTATATTGCGAAAGTGAAATAGAACGGGCATTCATAACTAAACATATTGTTGTATATTTTATTTCCTACGAACTAAATTATTTTTAAATTCCATGTAAACGAAATAATGCATCACATGAAACGTATGCTTATAATATGTGTGACAATTAAATTAGGATTTTATAATAATTTTCTAAAACACTTTCAATAAAATTTTATATATGCCTCATTGTCATTGAATATCTACAAACCTCATATTTAGGAGAACACAACTATAACTTTTACAACGGCGGAGATTAAATAAACTATAACCTTGAAGTCTCCAAATACCATAAACACGTATTTTGATTGTCGAATCAGACTTTATTTCCGTAATCTAAAAATAAAAAAATAATGTATTGTGTTAGTCCAATTCAACTGTCTTGCAGATACGTATCATTTGCAAATAATAAATCAATGAATTAAAAATTACATAGCCTAGTAAATATAGTTCGTGTCCGCATTCACAAATCGGTATCATTGATCGGAAAAGGACTGCAGTTTACGGGAAATGAAGTTTACATCCTGTGGCACTAACGACAGATCACCTACCTTCCAAACCGTGATTAGCGAATGTTTGATACACCAAATAATTATGACGGAACACAATAATCAGAAAATCAATCTAGACCATTTTAAGCATTCCTTGCAATGACACGGAACGCAGAAGAAACATATCACACAACAAACAAATATGTACTTAAATTTAAATATTATACCAATAGGAAAATCTACAATAACTCAAACATTAACCACATTCCACCTTCAGTCACGTTCAAAGGTATGACTGTCATATATTGGGCAGAAATATCAATTTTTGTTTCATGTAGAGTAGTACACAATTATACGGAAATATGCTGCAGCAAAGCTATACAAATCCAAAGTCTACGAAAGTACTTATTTCAAGCAAGCCTTTTAATACAAATTTATTAGCCTAAAAAATACACGTTTGTGAACATCTCACCTGCGATGGAGACTTTCCAGGATCACTTAATGCAGTACCGGATAATTTCTCCTGTTTTACATCTGGGATAATCTCTGGTAATTGTCCAACACTTTCACTTCCATCAGCATTAACTAAAACCTTTTGTAATTGTTTTACAATTTCTATCGACTGATCAAGTTCATCGGAGCTTAACTCTTGAATAAGTTTATCCAGATTTCTCTCGGCCACTGATCCACTGGAACTGCATTGCTACAATACAAAATATTACAATTACAAACAAAGGGAGTTACAATGCAGTGTATAGTTCATAAATTAAGATGGCTATTAGAGAGGCAAATTTCAGGGATATATATTAGTCAATAAAGATAGTTATTTTACGCTAAAATAAGATCTGTATTTAAGAATTATTGTGCTCTTGATCACTTTCTAGCGAACTTCTGTTGTTTTCACTTATGTCCGTTATTACATATTCAATTCAACCCGAATTACAGTGGAAATAAAGGACACAACTTTGCTTAATATTACCGACACTTAGTCAACCAATCCATGATATTTATATGAATATGAAACGAACGTTTACTTGTTTGGATCAATTTTATTTTCTGATGGCTGAAAAACATATTAGTCAGTGGCAATTGATTTCGTTTGTTGTGTCATAGGTCTGTCATATGACGAACGCAAACGAAATAGGCAAACTCTACTTTGAGTGAACAGTGGTTTCTGTTAGTGCTGCTAACGTTCACTCCGATTTATTATATGTGAGTATACGATCAAGGTATTTTATTATTTATTTCTCAAACTAACAAGTAACACTATAACAAGTTGGAACTAAGATCTAGAAGATATATTTAAAATCGATATAACTACTGAATTTGTGTGTCAAAGATTACTTACAATCGGCCTGTAGTTCTAGGGTAACTGGAAGAAAAATAATGAATAGTTTAAAGGCCACTAATCTGGCGCTGGTTTCAACTCAATCCAGCGCAGATTGAAGATAGTCATTTGTTTACGATACCCTCACAATGCACGACTCGTTGTCACCAGAGATCGACACGGGTATAAGTGTAAACTAGGTATTATTTGATAGAATGACATATGATTACTGCGTGTAAAGTTGTTCGGAGGGCATTAATCTGACAGAGTTAAGTCAAATTTAAACATGTGTCGGCATCTCTATTGGGCGCTACAGGCGTCCTAGCTCCAAATAACAGTACCGCACTTTCTATTTATTTATTCATTCATTTATCGACGCGAAGGGCCTTAATGCCTATTTATAGCGTCTGAAATAGTTACTAAATTTAATGACAAAAACAATGAAATATCTACACTCTTTTTCTTATTTGTTCTTGTCCTTCGTGTAGGTGACACATTTAATACATTTGTACGAGCTTCTCTGCAATAGAATAGGTCACTATTTCCCTCGAGCGCTTTGAGGCACGGAAACTTAATAATCATTTTTGCAATTAATTCGGTACAGTCTATGTTATTGTGCAAAGGTCTGTACAAGAAATGTAACTCGTTAAAGGGTTGTCTTTGTTCAAGTTTCTGAACTGTAAAGTTATCAATTAAAATGTTGTAAGATTCGTATTTCAGGTAGAAAGCCGTATGTGAGGTAAAACTTTGCTTTGTACATGTTCGATCTTCTGACAACTTGCTTTCAAGAGGTATTCCATATAAGTGACGCATATTCAAGTTTGGACCTAACATAGGATTAGTAAACAGTCTTAAAAGTGCTATCAGTTGCAAATTCTGTGTTTGCTCTAACAATAAATGCTAGGATTCTATATGCGTCATTGGTTATATTTACCACATAGGGCGAAAAGGTTAGTTTATTATCGCATGCAACACCTAATTCTTTAAATGTAGCACATTTTTATTCTTATTCAATTGATCTAGTATGTTAATTCGTAAGTTTTTCTCCCGTCTGCTATAGATCATAGCTTTGCACTTAACAACATTTATTTAAAGTCTATTCCTAGAACACTATTTCAGTATACTTGACAAATACTGTTGAAGGAGTCGATAGTCATCCAAGGACTTTAACAAATATTTTTAAGTAGTCTGCAAACAAGAGCTTACGACAAGTGAATATGGTATCGAAAGTCATTAATAAATAATAAAAACGGAAGAGGACCAAGATTATATCTCTGAGGAACACCGTAACTGAAATAAAAGCAATTGGCTTTATATCCTTTACAAACTGTACAACGGATTGTCGACGGTTATTTAAATAAGATTTTTAGAATTTGGTCATAGAAGGACTAAAACTGAATGTGGAAATATAAGAAACTGAATAATAAATCGTAGTATACAGCGTCTACTTGTCCTGTATTGTCTAAGGTGGAAGCTATGAAGTCTGTAATTATAGCCAGGTTAGTTACAGTAAAAAGCCATGTTGATATATTGAAAGTACCGGGTTAACACGCTGCATGACCTGATCATAAATGACACTCTCAAATACTCCAGCAACCGTTGATAACATGGCTACTGGACGATATTTTTCTACTTTATTTTTATTACTTGCTTACGGAACTGGGCATATAATTGATTCCTTAGCCACGATTCCAGTTACTGTTATGTCTGCCGAAAACAGCTTTTCTAACCTGAAGCTCACGAAGAACTATCCAAGGAACACCATCACTCAAGACCTACTGTTCCCGTTGGCTCTTCTATCTATAGGAAAAGACGTTGCATCTATTTTGGGCTCTGGCGATTTGATTGAAGATCTCAGTGACAAGTAATGTCGCAGAATTTGAGTTTTTTAACTATAAAATATGTCTTACTATTGTAAAGCCAAACTTGTTTATTTAGTCAGAGGTAATCTGTCGCTAGTCAGAAGTGCCCTGTAGTAGTGTCTCAAATACAAGGAACTCCTATTAAGGCGGGATTATTCTCGCACAGGCGCATTACCCCTTCATCGTAAATGAGACTGACAAGCAGACAGTTTCCAATTATCAATTTAGTGGATTGGTAGCATGTCGGAAAGCTAACACAGAGAACCCAAGATCGAATCATAGTGTGATTTTCTTTGTCTTTTTTTAAAAGAAAAAAAAGTTTCTCTTTTCATATATATATATATATAAACGCATTGAGCTCCTGCGTAGCCTAGTCGATAGCTCACTCGACTTCAGTGCGAGCTGTCCCGGGTTCGATTCCCGGTGTTGACCCAGCATCGTAAGGACAATTGGGGAGCTCCTGTGCATAAAATACAGTGGCGATTACAGTGGGAGCTTCGGCTCTCCTATCCCAAACCGTCTGGACAGCGTGGGAGCAGTAGACCATAAGGGAGGGGCCTCATCCAGTAGTGGATTGAATATGGCTTTGTTTTATTATTATTATATAAACGCATTAGGAAATTTAATAAAATTAGTGACCAAGGCCACCTAAAAGTTTGGTAAAATCAGGTATGATGTTCTCTTTTATTGCACACGTGACTGAATCGTGTTTTCTCAGACATTCGAAAATAGAACTTAGTTTTTTGAGACGCTAGTGGCCTTGTTCCCTTCTTCAAACTGACTAATATTTCCAAGGCCAGATAAATCATTCTATAAGTAGCTATCATTCTTTTCTTCTACCTTCTGATAAGCGCGTATAAATTGAGGTGGGATTTTAGTAAAAAACTAATTTCGATTTTTTAGCGCTTGTTCACTTCTTCAAATTGCTGGTTCATTTTTTTCTAAACTATGTGAATTTTATGGAGTTTTAACTGAAAGGTATAATCGCAAGACCAGAGCTTTCCTTCGAAATTATAAAATAAAAAGGAATTTCTCCCAAAAATAAAAAAAAAAGACTTTAGGTGAAGGACCACTGAATCCAAAGTTCCATGCCTTACCCATTCTTTTTACCATTTTATTAAATGTGAATTGGACTACAGAACCAGACTAAACGGAAAATATGGCAAGAAACGTTAAATGCAAATAAAGTTATCAAACAAATTAAACAATAACATTTCAAAATAACCTATTTAAAATATAAATAAAATATAAACCACTTTAACAATAAAATTATGCGATGAACTGGTATCGAACCCGGAATCACTGTATTACAACTCTAACGCCTTATCCATTACTCCACGTAGCCAACTATCACCCACTGCTTTCTGAGAGCTCTTTATATGAATTCCGTACATGGGTAACAGACGCTACTAATTCCGTAGTGTTCACACTCCATGGTTGTCCTCTCTGCAGACAAGTCTCTGCCATTTTGTTCCGTTCTCCCAGCAGTTCTGTTTGTTTAGAAAACAGGAAACAATCTGTTTTACCATTAACAAGCTTCGGAGAAAAATAGCAGCTCAGCCAGTAACTGCTATTTTTCATCGGTTGTAGCAGTCATAGCAATTTATCCCATGTAGCAGTGAAAAATAGCTGCTACGCTAGTTTTGCCCATCTCTATTTCTTACCTATTTTTGAAGGCTTTATTAATGTTGTTTTGCTTTCTTTGTGTATTGTACAGATGCGCCATCCCTTCCAGATATCTAATCCGGCATAAAGTAGATTTTCACATGTTTGGCGGTTATTGCCTTCTTCAAACTGCCGATTCAATTCTTCTTAAAACCGTTTACATTATTTATTTATTTATTTGGAATCAAAAGAGTCTTTATGGTTATAAATAGATCTGGCGTTAATATATGTTAGTATTCGTGTTCTAAGTAAAATGCCCAACACGTATCTACTCAAATAATTCTGAAACCATTATATTCAAAATAAAATATTTAATTCTAAATTTTTGAATGTAACAAAATTGAGTAAAGCTAATACTTTATAGATTGAGTAATATTCTACATACCAAATAAATAATTACCTCCGAGAGCAATATAATTGAAAAAAATATCCAAAAATGAATTTATATAATGATTTCGATGTCAACATATGTGAATATATGTATGTGAGATGCATGCGTAGAGTAGTCGGTAGTGCGTTCGCCTTCAGTGCGAGCGGTCCCAGGTTCGTTTCCAGGTGGTAATAGTTATCGGTTTATACGTAGTTTTCTGACGTCCCTGTGAGGGACGCTAATTTCTTTATATCTACTGTAGCCCCCCTTCTCTGTCATATGCGCTACGTGATACTTAGAGAAGATACAGAGGCTTTTTATATTACTTTACTATCGACTTTTGGGTTTATAGGCTTTTGTTGGTTTAACGGCCAGGAGTTCAATTATATTTTCTTCAAATGTCATTATGACTATCCAGCACAGAACGCAATCAACTACGGATAAAATATGAGGTGGGAAGTCCAAAATGCACTTATACATTAAATTATATCCGAAAAAGCACTATTTTCCAGTCACGTGTATGCAGAAAGTATTACGCTAATATATAATGTTAATCAAAGGTTATACAGCGTGCACCTCCGTATACCGTTGTCTTTAGCCCTACTCACATCGTAACCTAACAGGTTGAGTCAAGATGCCATGGAAAAACTTTTCTCTTCGATTCGCGAAGTGAGTGGGTTTTACGATCGTCCACTTCCTACGGATGTAAGTGGTCGTTTACGATTAGTTCTCCTTGGTGTTAATTGCGATGATCATCCCCCATGCAGAGGCAGTAATTGAACAAATATCATCAGTCTCAAGCGATGATGCTACAGACGAATATTCAGTTGAGAAATTGGAAACTCTACTGAGGACAGTGTTAAATAAGCGGGATAAATCTAATTCATACTGTAGCTGGTTAGACAGCATTTAAGTCAAAATAATTGATCCGAATCTAGGTACACGATCGGAGCACCTGCCACTTTAAACGAATCAGAAAGGAAACATGGCTCGACTTATATGTTCCTACCACACAAACTATAGTGCTTGGGTTGGCATCGTTGGTCTGGTCCGGAGTATCAGATCCGCCAAATCATTTTCAAGTTTCATTAAAAAAATATGATTGCCAACTGCCAATAACCAGGGCGGTTTACCCCACTATGTTAATTATTGAATTGAGGACCAGAGCTTAAAATACTCATACTTGGACTCTACAAAGATAAAACTATCACATTGCCTTAGATGTTTTGTGCTCTCCACTAGAGAAACATCAGACCAACCAATTTCACTTACCTGAATATATGTGAAAACCGCTCTTTAACAAAATTAGATGTAAAAGCAAAGAAGGATAACTCAAAATATTTACAAGTCCTCAAAATCATGTTTTATTTGTTTACAAACGCTCAACCTTGCTGTTTTCTCTTTATGATGCACAAACGCAAACCTGTGCATATATAAATAATGATTGGTGCTTCCATCTATAAAGCAACTAATAACTACAGTTCAACTACAATCGTTTAAATTTTGAGGCTGAATTTTTTCAGGACCAGTCAACGATAACTTTGGCTATCTCCGGAGATTAATGTCACTAGCAAGATTTTTTTATCAGCTGTTCTCGCCAGGCCGGGCAGCCACATTGCAACTCACTTGGAAACACTTACTTAGCCCACTCTCGCTTATCCAGAACGACAAGTAACAGTGAGAAACGCTCAACCCGACAAATGCAGTTTCGTCTTGCGGTCAAGACGTTGGAAAGCTTATCTAAAGGTCCAGGATTCAAACCTTGGCGTTGATTTTTACATATTTTTGTTTATTTTTTTTCGGTTTTTATGTAAATACACAAAAGGAAATTTAATAAAAGTTGTGATTTAAAATTTTAAAAGATGCCACGCGAGGTGTGCAAATGGGGCGAGGTAGCGTCCGAATGGAGCTGGGTGGCGTTAGTCGCGGGGGGGGGGAGACGCAGCCCCCTGTTAGCGGTGTGCATACGAAAAAATACTGTTTATTCAAAAGTTCTGTTTAGGCAAAAGTTCGGTGCCGTGAAGGAAGTATTTCCAAGTGTGCTCCGGAAGTTGCCAAAATGGCTGCCCAGTCCTACAAGCGTCTGCCGACAGCATTTGAGGAACAGCCGAATGCACCCGAGAAATCCCGAATGCTTGTGGTCGAGGATTCACGCAACTTCTAGCAAAGGAGGAAACTACCAGGGGCAGAGAGAAGAATACTTTGTACAAGAGCGTAATTTTTTCTACCGGCGTAACACTTTTAAATTGACAATATTTCTAAGTTGAACACATTTTCTTCAAATTTTAGCTGTGTGTTGGTATTTTGTCATTATATATACATAGTAAGTCAAAATGATGTACCCGATTTCATAAATTTATTTTGTGAAATATAATGAACATATCTTAAGGTGAGCTGCGCGCAAGGAAAGGCAAAAGTTCAAAGTTTAGTTGAGTTTAGTTTATGTCCCGTGTAGTTGTATTGTCTACCGCTACGCGGCGCTGGAAGCAGTTAACGAAAATGGCGCTGACTAGAGAGCAGAAATCGTTCTGTGTGCTGGATTACCATGTAAACAACTCTGTGATGAGTGTTCAACGGCATTTCCGTACCAAGTATGGCAGAGACCCACCTACTGGAAAAACCATTCGTACGTGGTATGAAAAATTCAGAGATACGGGCTGCATCTGTAAGCGAAAATCGACTGGCCGTCCTTCAGCTGAGGAAGAGACAGTGGAACGTGTTCGCGCCAGTTTTGTGCGGAGTCCACAGAAGTCTACCTACCGGGCAGCGAGGGAACTTGAAAT